>JAASFJ010000696.1:0-17064 GCA_023333755.1 Globisporangium uncinulatum
CGGCACGAGCGTGCGTTCCTGGCGTGTATTGCGGCCATCCGACGACAGTAACCAGTTAGGAGCCAGAGAATACAGTAGACACAGTAGCAACAGCCGTGGTGCGAGCGTTCTGTTTTGAAGAGCGGAAAGCGGATCTGCGTGGCTCTTTGCTGCTGGCACGACCATCGCACTCGCACAGGTCTCGAATGGGTAGTATATAGTATACGCTGTCGCCGTATACATTATCCAGAAGTCTCCCTTTCGAATATACGTAGGAGGCGTCGTTCGTCACCACCATCTCATAGCAAGCAGGCGTCCACCTGTAACTGCAAGTGTCAACGTCGTCTCATCTCATCTTCGTGCTCAGTTGTGGACTCGTATCTGTGGCGCCACAACACTTGTCCCCCTGCAGATCACTCCTTATCAACTTCGACACGAGAATGATTGTCGCTGTGAATCAGGATCTCCTGTTGGAAGATCGCACTCCACCCCATCCGATTCCCAAGCCCCATACACAATAACCGCACTCCCTCCAGACTCCTATGAGAAGCCCTGCAGAAACGACACAGCCACCACCACCACCCTCCAGTGCGAACGCCCCATGCGCAGCTACACTCGAGATGCAGCGCGTCTTCGAGTCTGAAATGACGGAGCGGTCCCTGCGTGGCGACCACCCAGAGTACGCGCTCGGATACTTCGTCTCCCTCGAGCTGCTCATCGCACTCAACTCACGCGCAAAGAAGCGAGAACAAGTCCGAGCTACGCAGCTGCCGCGCCTCGTCTTGGTCGCCTGTAACGCCAAAATGGTGTTCCACGCGGCCGCCGCCCGGCACAAGCACGTGGACGCGCTGCTGCTCGCTCCGACAAGTGCTGAAGGGCCAGCGACGCTCACGAAAGCCAAGCGAACGCGTCTTCACCAGATCGCCGAGCGCGTCTCAGACCCGAGCTTCCGCGAACGATTCGAACAGACTCGGAACGGGGACAAGCTACTCGCGCGACTCGAAGCGCTGCTGACCACTGTGCTCGCATCAAGCGGCAGTGGCGCGACGTCCCAGCTATCCGCTACTGAGGTCTCTCGTACGACCGCCACACGTACAAATGATGTCCCTATGGCAGTACCAACAATTGAACCAGACCGTAAAGATGGCTCCACCACATCTCTTCCAGCTTCGGAAGGAGTCCAGCGAGCGCTGGTGTTCAACAGAGACGACGACGACGAGGAGGAGAAGGACATCGTGTTACAAAAGCAGAAGGAACAAATCAAGGTTGACGCAATCGGCACCAGCCACTACCACGACGCCAGTGTTGTGGTCCAGGCGTACGCGATCGCCTGCGCGTCGCCCAGCCGCTTCCGAGCGTACCGCTTGTACTTTAAGAACGATCGCATCCCCCTCGCGACCGACATCTCGCGCCGGTGCAGCGATAGAGTCGGCAAGAAGGCGATCCGCACGTACATTAAGACGACGATCGGCCCCCTCCCGGCTTTCGACCCTGCGGCATTCAGCAGCCAGCACGCGAAGCGACAGACCACGTTCCGCAACGCGGAGCTGCGCGACTTGGCGCTCGTCGCGACAGCACTGTCGCTGTACTCGGCCGCGAGACTGTCGGCGCTGTACGGCGCCGATCCAAGCGGACTGACGTCGTCGTATGCGGACATCCCACTCGTCTCGGACGAGCTCCGTGACGCCAGCGCGCAGCACCAGTGCGTCCAGACCGCACGCAGCAGTGGCGCGTGGCTGCCGACTGGGGACTTGCACGCGGCCCACTACGTGCCGATCGACGTCGCAATCCAGTGGAACAACGCGCTTCCAGTCACGAGTCGCGTTGGCATTGCGTCGCTCCGCACGGTCCTGAACCTCCAGACGAACCTGCGGGCCGTGGCGGCGCACGTGAACGTACGCGACCACCGCAAGGTCGAGCACTTCCTCGCTGCGTTCATCCGGGACGGTGACCATGGCGCGGGCCACAAGTGCGCCAGCTGGCTCCAGCGACGGAACTTTGGCGACCGACTCGCAGTCGTCGCGGCCCGCGTGCAGGCGCCTGCGTTCCAAGCTGCGCTGGTTCACGAACCGAACGGAGACGCGCTCGCTGCGCGTATCGAGCTCACGTTCCGGCAGATTGAGCGTGAGTTTGCGGCGTGTGGCTTCGGCGCGCTGGGTGTGCTCTGGGACCGAGAGCGTGTCGACGATAGCGACAGGACGGTCACTGGCGACACACACCGGAGGAAGATGACGTCCGTCTTCCGTGAGCTCAAGACGGGAGCTACATGAACACTGAAGAATCAATAGATAAGTGTGTGTTGGTGGGTGGGGTTCTACTGGCTCCTTCCGCTAGCACTCGACCGAGTCGGCGGCTGCAAAGAGCGCAGCGAACTCGGCTTCGATCTCCCGCACGAGTCCTTCGAACGCGGCTTCGTTAGCGGCCACAGACACGCGCGACTCTCGGCGCTGCATCTGTCGGCGGCTCTGGCCCATCAGCTTCCGCTTGGCTGCTGGGACAACTCGGGAGCCTTGTACTGCACGCGCCTTCGCTTCGGCTGCAGTGGGTATCATTGTTGTTCTACGCTCAGTAGTAGCGTCATCGTCTTCATTGTCATCGTCGTCTTCTTCCTGGTTCTCCCGCTCGTCTTCCACTCGCTCGCTTGGACCCCACCACTCGTGGGGCCCTTCGTCGCTGCTCTCACAGTCACTCACGAGCCGACTCGTCTCGTCCAGGACGTAGCGGAGGAGCGCACTCTTCGCCTGGTTCTCCGCCACGAGCGCTGCCACTTGGCGCTCGAGCTCCAGCTGCTTCGCTCGCCACACGCGCTTTCGACCGTCGACAATAGTGTCGTCGTCCTCATCCTCGTCCGCTTGCGACGCTGCGACCTCGTCGTAGAACCGAGTTGTCAGCTCGTCCTCGTCCATCTCGTAGTTGATCTCGTCGTCGTCGCGACGTGCGTGCTTGTAGGTGAGGTCGTCGTTGTTGTGGTCGTCGTTGTTGTTGCTCACTGTCCGCTCCTCCGCCTCGAGCTTCTGCGCCATGAGCTCCGACGAGAGCTGTGCGTTCGCTGCTCGCGCCGCTCGACGGAGCTGGTTCTGCTTCTGCTTCTGCCTGCTCACTGGCAGCGGCAGCGGTGGTTTGGCGCTGCTGTTCTTCTTACTGGAGCGGCGAGGGCGAGTAGCGCCAGGCGCCTCGTCTCTCGCACTTCGGCTCTGCGACCGACGGCGCGTGAGTGGTGGCGCTGGCTGGAGCTGCAGCTGCCGACTGGACGCGGCAGCCGATCGGCTACTGTTGTTGTTGCTACTACTACTATAACGGACCAGTTCCTGTTTGCTCTTCCTGCGCCACGACACTGTCGGCCACACTCGGATTCGCCCCATGATCGCCCCGAGTGTCGACTGTGGCGACGCGTACACGCCAGCGCTCTTCGCAGTCAGCAGGACAGGCAGCGACATTGTGGTGCCTTTGCCGCGGCCAGCAGCGGCTGCGTCGAGCGCCAGCAGTCCGTCGACCGAGAAGCCAGCGAGCAGCGACCGGTAGCGGCTCTTCTTGTTCGTGGGCTGCGCAGAGAGAGAGAGAGATGGTCAGTGCCAGCAGGTAGCGACTCGCCGCATGCGTCCTGTACAAAGCGGGTCGCCCAGCGTACGCTAGCTCACACGCACACACGCACACACGCACACACGCACACACGCACACACGCACCCCATAGACTTTCACGAGCGAGTGGCGGTGGCCGCCGCTCCGGAACGACAGTCGCCGCGGCTGCTGGTGCTGGTCACCGCTCTTGGACGACGTCCTCGTCGCCGCCGGACGGGAGAGCGCGAGCAGTGCGACGAGCGACATGCAGGTGTTTAACAGGAGCGAGCGGTAGGTCGAGCGAGTGCCGCGAAAGAAGGCGCGGCCGACTTCTGTTCTGTACCAGTGTGTGGTGTGTCCCTCCGATTCCCAGCTCCAGTGCCAACCTGACCTGACCTGACTGACTGTGGCACTGGCTACTTGAAAATACAGTGTGGCGTTCCCAAAACAATTTCGAAAAGTCACGACCTGGAAATCACTTGGCTGAGAAGAAGACGTTGTGGAGCACAATCAATTGGCTTGCGAACGTGCTCGAGTCATTCACGAGGTGTAACTTGATCATTATAGCACCATGTGCCGTGTCGTCCAGCAAACAACGAACTGGTCTCAACACTGGGACCTCCACAGAGCCCTGAACGACATCTTTCAAGAGCATCGGGTTGGGTTGCCCTTAGACCCAGCGTCAGCTGTTGACAAGTTGATCAGAGAGCGAGCGAGAGAGAGAAGAAGAGTTGTACACTAACAAACACAGGTTTGCATGTACAGTACTTCGAAGTAGAGACTGACAAGCAAGGCCCCACAAGCACTCGCTTAGGCAGAGCTGTGTGGGTACGCAGGCAGCGTGGCGACTGGCCCAAAGCCGCAGCTGCCCTTCTTGTAGCTCTGGACGTGCGAGGCGATCTGAGCAATCGCACAGCAGTTACAGAAGCAGCTCGCGAGCGTGTCGAAGACGATGTTGCCTGGGATCTGGAACCGCACACGCGTCGTGTGGCGCAGGAAGGTGGTGAAGCCGATGAACGCGAACGCGTACACGAACGACCCGATACGTGCCGGCACCTCGAGCGCTGGCACTTCCTCGATGGTCTTGACAGTCGTGTCGTCGCTGTCGCCCGTCCTGCTGATCCGTATGACGGAGATGCTGCCGTCGTCCTCTTGCTCTAGCAACGCCGCGGCGTAGAGCGCGTTGAGTCCACCAAAGGCGGCGTAGACGACGAGCAGCGAGACCAGCACGATCCCGTAGGATGCGACGCCCAGGCGGCCAGAGATTTGCGCCAGCGACACACACGGGCACCACGTCACCATACAGCAGTTGGGGACGATGTGCTCGAAGCACGAAAAGAGGCCGAACTGCCACTCGCCCGTCTTGACGTCGTCCTGAGAGGTGGACGCGAGCTTCACGGCTGCATGGTCAACGTACTTGGGAGCGTCGTGGGCCATAGCTGTCGGTGGAACTGGGACGCTTGCTGGATCGCTTGGTAAGGAAGATCGGACCGAGGAAGTTGGGAAATGAGCGAGCGAGAGCGGGAGGCAGGATTCTGCGGATGGATGGCACAACATTACTGAGCGAAGACTCTTGGATTGGGTGATTTCCGTGGATTATCACAGCGAAACGGCGTAAATCATGACGAAATCCTCACCAGATCTCTGATGATCTCCTGGATCCATGAGTCAATGAAGAACCCTGGGTTCCAAAAAAACTTTGGTTCTCGTGGCTCTGAGCTCTTAGAACGTCCCGAGTGCCGATCTTGAAGACCTGAGAGCTCTACACGCCAATGGACTGCATGAGCGCCTGGAATTGTGTCAGAACAGCTGTTGGGGCGTCGCTTGGGCCGCTCTTGGCGACTTCTTGCTGCTGGTGCCGCTGAGCCTCGAGAAACACCGCGATCTTTGCCTGCTGCACCTGCTTCAGGAGCGCGTTGAGTGCGTAGATCTCGGCGCGCCGGCGGTGCCGCAGCTGATTCGCGCGCTCTTTTTTCGCTTTTTCGGTCTCGAGCTTTGTTTGCCGCATCTTTTCGAGCTCCTGCTTCTTCTCGAACTCGGAGCGCTTGTGGTCGCTCACGCGCCGCTGTGCGCGCTTCGCGAGGTCCTGTTCCGTGGCGCCGGCCACTCCAGCACTGTCGCCGACTCCAGTGCTCGATGACGACGATGCCAACGACAGGGCTGCTGCTGGAGGCTGTTGGTTGCCGGCACCGGCTGCAGCCGGACAATCCAAGAAGGTCCGCTGGATGAGATCCGAGCTCGAACTCGTGCGCGGACTCCGGATCGCGCGGTACGCCGCCCCGCATGGAAAGGCTGCGGACCCATTCACCCACCCACATCATTGTCTCGCTCGTTCAGAGCTCGGGACGCACACAATCGACGCAACACTCGAGCGACAGAAGTCAAAGGCGACTCGGAGCGTACCGTTGTCGTCGAGACGGAGAGCGAACCGAGGCCCAGCACCACTCCTTTCGTCGCTCTCAATGGTCTGCACCATAGCGGCGTCTGCTGAGTGGCGTGAGAGCACAGCGTCGTTCCCTCTCGTGTCGATGGAGCTCCGAACTGTGCAAGTGAGAGGCGTCAATGCCCCAAGTGTGGCATTGCTCGACCGACGATGCAGATATAGGCGACAAGCAAGTCAGGAAGGTACCCGGATCTATTCCCAGCGTTGTGTGTGTCGTTGTCTCCTCTCATAGTCTCTCTCTCACACACTCACTCACTGCTGTGTCTGGGGCTGCTTCTGCTGGCGCAGCACCTGCGCCGGTAGGAGCAGCTGCACACCGGTGGGCTTGGCCGACGCTGGCGGCTTCTCCCCCGCCTCCACGACAGTCTTCGGCACCCACGCGTGCTCCTTGCCGTGCTTCTTGTCGCCCTTGGGCGTGTGCTTGCGTCGCTCGCGCGGGTGCTTCTTGTTCGGTGCTCCGTCGCCTCCTGCAGCAGCCGCCTCGATTAAGGAGGAGGCACCAGACGGTTTCTTGGACGGCACCGACGCAGCTGTCGCCAGTGTCGGATACTCCTGGGCCAAGAACGCTGGCTGCGGCGCAGTACCGTGTCGTGGGCCCGACGGAAGGAACGGTGCAGCGTTCGGGTGGAGCGGTGGCTGCTGCTGGTACGGGTTCACGAACGCGTGCGCGTGCGCGTGTGGCGGCGGAGGGATGAGGCCTTGCGGGACGAGCAGACGAGGGGCGGCGCGGTGGGATCTTCCGTATGCCACTGGGGGCGGCGGTGGGATCAGCGCCTGGCCGCCTCCCGCGTAGTTGTGTGGGAACAGATCCACCAACACTGGCACTTGCGGCACCGGTGGAGGCGCTGGTGCGCCAGCTCCCGACGCCTCTGCAGCAGAGAAGAACGCCATCACAGACGGCGCAATGTCACCTGTCGGTGGCTCGAGTGCGCCAGCCTCCACCTCATTCCCATTCGGTGCTGTCGGAGCGTCGCAAGTCCACTTGTGGAGCAGCATCTGCATCTTGTCGGCGCCTGGAGGGAGCGGGAGCGAGCTCGGGGGCGGCGGCGGCGGCGGGACCACACCTCGTCCCGCGTTCGACGACACGCGAGGAGTGGCAGCAGTGCGGCTGTCCTTCTTGCTGTCCTTCGGCTCGGCTGTTTTCTTGCTCTTTGGCGCGAGCTTCACCGTGCCGTCGTTCGCTCGCGGCACGCCGTTCCGGTTCGCGTACTGGCGATGCGCATCATCGACGCCACTGGCTCTCGCGTTCGCCGGCAGCGTCGACACACAGATGACGTTGTTCCACGGCACGAGCTTGCCGCGGTCGAGACTCGCCGTGCCGTAGAGCGGCTCGCCGCCCGTGAACTTCTCGTCAAAGAGCACTTCGACGCACTTGCTGCTCACGTGCGTCGCGACGACTGTCCCACGGTGCCCGAACGGGATCGCGCGACCGCTGAGGTTGATGATCCGGTCGCCCAGACGCGGAGCGCCCGGGTTCTTCGTCACGCGGACCGCGACGTCGCGACCCGTCAAGTCCTGGTTCACGAGCGGGTTCGGCCGGAACAAGTGGAGCGCCGGCACGACGACCTCGACCGGCGTCGCCTCGCGCTCAGTCGTGCGCTTTTGGCGCTCAGTGGCGCGCAGAGCACCAGCGACTTCCACTGCGCGGATCGCGTTCAGCGACAGGTACTCTGAGGTCACTGGGATGTGCTCCTTCACGCCGAGCTGCTGCTGCTCGAGCCACGCCTTCACGCGCGCGACACTCACGTCCACTTGCTCCGTGCCCTGGACGCCAAAGAGCTCGGCTCCGCTGTAGCTGGTCGCGAACGGCATCTTGTCGAGCTTGCTCACGACGCCCGGGAACGCGGCCTTGTACGCGGCCAGCAGCTTTACTGCGCGCTCCGAGTACTCCCACACGAGATTGCTGCTCGCGTTCGGGGCCTCGCTGCCGTTGCGTGATTGTGGTGTCCGCTTGAGCGCGTCGTCGAACGCACCGCTGCCTACGATCTTGACAATGTCGCCTCGACGCCACGCGTTGATCTCGTCGTCCAGGTCCTTGTACGCAGCTGCGTTCGGCGCTGCGTTCCGGTTCACGAGCCGACTAAAGCCCGGGAGCAAGAGGTCTTTCCGGAACCGAATGTTGAGCCCAATGTCGTTGTCACCAGGCTTCACGGCCACGTTCCCTGTCAGGAGCCCGAGCGTCGTCGTCGTGATCCCGAGCTTCTGCGCCACGAGGTACCCCGGGAAGTACTTGTCCGTGATCTTCTCTGCGACCGCGTAGCCGAACGGCGGCTCCTTGTCGATCGTGTTCACGCGCACGCGCACTTCGTTGTCGTCGTCGTCCCAGTCAGTCACGACCGCTGTGCACCCGAGCCACTCACCGCTCGTAATGAGCGCCACCGAGTCGCGGGGGAATCGCTGAGCGAGCGACAGCGTCCCCGTCTCTTGGAAGCGCGCGTCGTACAGCTCACGGTTCACGACTGCGAGCTGGAACGGCACGAGCGCTTCCACGTCCCCAAACTTCTTCTCGACCGCTCCCGTGAGCGGGTTCGACACCATGCCTTGCAGCGGCAACACGTGCAGCAGCGTCGAGATCCCAGTGCGTCCCAAGTCGATGCCGCCGCTGCCAGGCACGCCTCGGCCCGACAGCATCTTGACGACTTCTGCGTGCGCATACGAGGCCCACGACGCCTTCTGGGTCGCGTCGTACGGCGTGAACACGACGCTCTTCGCGACGCGACGGTGCTCGCCCGCGAGCGTGCTCACTGCGACGACCTTGGCTTCGTGCAGGTTCGGCCAGTTCACGAGCACAGTCTTCGCAATCAGACTCGGCAAGTCGGTCACGGGGCCGCCGTCGTGCGACGTGAGCGTCGGCGGTACCGACAGGATGAGCGACGCCTTCCGTGAGCTCATTCCAAAGCAATTGAGCCGCACGTTCTCAATGCGCACATTCTCCAGCGGCACTGTGTAGAGCGACGGGAAGCCCGGGAGCGGGAGCTGCACGCCGTCCACCAAGCGACTCTGGAACTGCCCACCGTGGCCCGTGATCGGCGGCAGCGCATAGTCGGTCACACGCGTGTGGCAGAGTGGGACATCTGGGAACCCCGGCACGCCGGGAAACGACGACACGAGCGTCTCGTCCACGCTCAAGTCGAGCGTGATGCGGAGCGGCAGCCGCTTCAACGTGTTCCGTGCGCGCTCGGCAGGCGTGAGGAGGTCGTCAGGACAGTACTGGGCGATCGCGCGCTTGAGCAGCGCCGCGTCGATGAACGGGAGGATGTTCACGCCTTCCCACGCGTTGCGCTTCCCTTCCATGTCGATCGGGAACGTCTCGGGATAGAAGTGCTTGATCGGCGAGAGCGGTGAGACCATGAGGAACCGGTACGGCTCCGGGACAAGGTGGCCGCTCGACGCCGGCAGGTTCGCCATGAGCTGCTCGAACGGCAGCAGCGGCCCGTCGGTCGCAGGATCGTCGCTGAACGAGATGGTCGCGAGGACGTCGGCAATGTCCGTCAGGTCCGACACCATGGGCGCGTAGTGGTACGGGTAGTACCAGGACCATGACGGCGGGCCTTGGAAGTAGTACGCGAGGCACCACACGAGCGCTTCCATGTAGTGCCGCTTGATCGCGCCCAGTGTGTCGTTGTGCGCGTTCCCGTCGCCACGTTCGACGTTGAACTTGCGGGCGTAGTACTCCCACTTGGTGTCCTGGAAGCTCTTGCTGCCTGAGAGCTCGGCGAAGAGCAGCCGCTCCTCCTTCTCGGCGGCGAGCGCCAGCTGCGTCTCGAGCGCACCGTCGAGCGCTTCCAGCAACGCCTTCTCCTTGGACGACTCGTCACTGTCGTCGTCGTCATCATCGTCAAAGCCGTCGTCGTCGTCAAGGAGCGGTGGTGGACGATCCACACTGTCGTCGTCGTCGTCAGACGCGTTGAGCGCCAGCAGCGCATTCTGCACGTGCATTTCGTTCACGTCGTGGGTCACGATCGCCTTTGTTCTCTTTGTCGTCTTCTTTGTCGTCGTCGTCGTTGTTTGCGGCTGCTTTGGGCCTCCATGACGGCTCTGGAACTTGCCTTTCCGCCGACTTGCTTCTTCAATCTGCCGGTCCGTGAGAATGTCTTCTTCCTGGCTCCCAATCTTCACCAGCAGCTCCTGCAGCAACGCGACGTTTACGAGCCGCCCATTCTCAGTCAAGTACTGCCCTGCGTGCATCGTCGTCTCGAGCAGCGCACGGTACTCGCGCAGCAAGAGCGGGATCGCGTCTTCGCTGATCTCGAGCGTCGGACTGTGCGGGATAAAGTCGTTCCCGAGCAAGAACGTGAGCAGGATGAAGTCGTCGAGCATCCGTTCGCCGTCCAGGTCCGGCGTCACGCGCAGCTCGAGCAGCAAGTACTCGCGGAAGAGACTCAAGTGGACGAGCTGCCACTGTTGTTCCGCGATCGGCTTGGCCGCGACTTTGTGCCGCTGGCCGCCGCCCCAGACCACGACTTCGCGCACGAGCGTAAAGTGCGGTTCGTGCGTCATGAGCCCCAGCAGCATCAAGTCGGCGTCGCTGCCGTACATGCAGTGGCGCACGTTCGCGGGGTACCCGGGCGTCATCTTGCGGTGCCGAATGAACTCGACAATCTTGTGCTCGCCCTCGCCCGGCACTTCGCTGCCCGAGAAGAAGACGTCGAGGCGCGCCCAGAGCGGGTCGCGCTTCATCTTGTGGCGCACAAAGTAGACGAGGTGACGCGACAGGTGGGCGAGGAACTCGGTCCCTGGCGTGATACAGTTCGAGTCAAAGTGGCTGTCGCTCGCAGCAGCGGATGACGACGACAGCGGACCATTCTTCTCGTCCTCGAGCTTGATCTGTAGGAACCGCTCCTTTTCGATCGCTTCCTGGCGCTCGAGACCGGCACGGAAGCGACGCGAGCGCTGCTGGTTGAGCTTCGCACGCGGTGCGACGCCGTCGATTGCAATGTAGAGCAGCGCTTTCGGCTTGATAATGTGCGTCACGAGCCGGTCGAGGTACGCGAAGATGTTGTGCAGCTGCGCAGCGAGTCCGAGCGCGCCGAGCGCTGGGTCGCCGTCCGAATGCGTGCAGTTGTGCACAATGCCGTTCATGTCGAGGTAGAACGCGTCGAACTCGGGGAGGAGCGACACGTCCGAGATCGGCTGGTTCAGCAGCGGGTAGCGCTCCGACATGGAGCGGTAGAAGCGCGGGATCCCCATGACGGCAACGGTGGTGGCGACACGAAGGTAGCGAGTGCGCACAAGCGCTGCGAAGGAGGACCGGAGGTGGTGGCTTGCGAGACTGGGAGACTTGGATTCTGGGGCGATTTGAAACGAAATGGGGGGAGCTTTTCTGGGTTGATAAATAAGGTCACGGACGTTATCCAGAGACTCGACTGCATACGTACTGAATTATACTCCAAGTACTGATAGACACAACAGAACCGCAGATCTGCCGAATCCGCAGCTCCTCTAAAGTGTTCGTGGTCGACAGGCAGCTCGTCGCTCACGGCTCGCTCAACTGGTCGAAGAACGGGCTCGGCGGCTCAAGAGAGCTTGGGGTGGCAGTACTCAACAGACCTTCGCATTGTATTTCTCAGTAGTATCTAACAAGCGAGAGCAAACACTGTCGTCCGACGGTTCGACAACGTCCGCGCTTCAGGTGTTGGCAAAGAAGAACTGCAGTTCGGGAGACGGCGTCACGTCGCTCTCCAGCAGCATGGGTGGCGACGGTGGACTGCTCCTGGGTGACGGAAGCGGTGACGTAGCGGACGCTGACGCGGCCTGCGAGGTTGAGGAGGTGGCGGAGGCCAAGACACTGTTCGTCTCGCGTTGCGCCTCCAACTCTCGCCACCGCGCGACAATGGCTTTGTTTCTGGGTGGCGCCGCCGCTGTCGTCCGCGCCTCCGCTGCACTTTTGTCTCGACAAAACCCGAGAAGCTGACGCGCAATCTTCTCGTGGTGCTGCTGCGCGTGGGTCTGCACTTGTCGCACGGACCGCGAGCCGACGAGCTCGGCGATCGCTTTCCACGGCCCTTTCGGAAACTGCTCCATGGCGTCGAGGAAGCGACGGTGCTCTTCGTCCGACCACGCGCCGCGAGCAAACTTGCTACCTTCGGCCATACTGCTGGGCTCGTACCGTACGTGCATCTGGGGTCGATAGAGAGAGAGTGGAGTGCAGTGACAATTGGAAAGTGAGCTACTACGCGGGCGGTTGACCCATGCACCCGCGCTTGCTTGCGATCTTGTGTATGTGCGGAATGCTGATACGGGGGCCACGAGTCCAGAGATCAAGAACACACACGGCCAGTGTTTTGGTTCTGATTGGCGGTCATCGCTTCGTGGTCGCAGAACTCGGGAGCAGCAACAAACGCCGCTCTTCATTGCTGTCGCACTTGTATTTGCGCAGTATATATGCGCCTATGTTGGCTGGTTGACAGGAAGTTGCCCTGCAGGTCAATGTGAATGGGTGTATTAATAGCTATCTTGTTACTCGCAGCACTGGATTTTGTGTGAGGGACTGAACAAGCTCACTTGCTGCGGAACTCAAGTGTCCAACGCTGCGAACGAACGAACGAGGCGGTGCCTCGTCGCCTTTTCAGACGCGCTCGAATTTCGAGTCGAAGTTCAGTACAGGCGGTACTGTTCCTGGACCAAGTTGCGATGTCTCTGCGACCAATTCACTGTACTACTGCGTTGTGCACCTGCAATGCCCGCACTTGTGATCGAAGTGACCAACGGTCTTGTTTGGTACATGCACTACTGGATCGAACGCAGTCATGGAGAGAGACTGTGACTTGACCTACAGTACCAGTCGACCAGATGCCTCGTCAAACTGAACGTGTCCCGACTGCGCTCGATCCGATTGCAGGTGCACACAGTACAGCAGTACCAAGTACCTAGTATCGGAGGAAGGCCGGTGCCACAACTGCTCCGCCTACAAGCTCGAATGCTGCAGTAGAACGACCTAACGCACCTCACTCGCTTGCCTCCTTCCATCTTGTTGTACTGTACACACGACTTTGATGTCGCAACGCTGGAAACCGCCGTCCTTACCTCACTCCAACGACACCACGCAGTCCTTCACTGTGTGTCTCCCTCCTTCCCTCTCCCCAATCCCAGCAACAACCACGAGCAAAGGAACCAGTCCACGCATCATCTCTTCAGTTTGCTACACACTTCTCTCTTCTTCCATCGCCTCGTCTCGTCAACCACCACCACTGCTGCTGCTGCTGGTACCAGAGAGCAAAGTACAGTAAGCACACCTACCACCCTCCGTCAGTCAGTCGCGCGTCGTTTGTTTGTCAGGACACACGCTTCAAAACTTCCTGGACCCAAACGGACCAAACGGGAGCGCTCGCGTTGGCTGCTTCTTGTCGGACGCACCGACCGCGAGCGCGTCCTCGAGCAGCAGGTTCTCCATCGTCTTGTTGATCGAGATGAGGTCGTCTTCGTACGCGTCAATCACGATCTTGGTAAACACGCCGACCTCGGGCGAGCCGTCACTCTTGGGCGACGCCGAGCCCGAGCGCTTCGGCACCACGTGCACACACGACTGCATCACCGTCCCGATCGCTGGCGGCTTCCCGACGCCTGCAGCCGACGCAGTCGCTGGGATCTTCTTAAGCACGCACCACCCCGTCTCGTCTGTGTACATGCCCGAGAGCTGGTGCTCACCTTTCGACATGGTGCGCCACACGAGCACCATGCGGTCGTGTTCAGTGTACCGGCGCATCACGAGCTTCGCGTCGACGCGGCCATTCGCGCCAGGACGCGCGCTCTTGACGTGGAACTTGGCCGCGATCGTGTCTTCCGGGAGCCCAATGCGCTGGCACGTCGCGTGGTTCTCCTTCAAGTACCGTCGAGTTACTGAGCGCCATGCGGCTTGCGCCGACACGTGGAGGTCGAATGGGATCACAAACACGTCGACACACTCGAGGTACAGGTCGTCAGCGTCGTCCTCTCGAGCTCCAGTGACCCCAGCGCCAGCGCCAACCCGGTCCTCACGCCGGCTCTTCACGACTGCGTGGCGAATCGACTCGTCGCACGTGTCAGCGAGCCCGTTCGCTCGGAAGACCGCGTCCAAAGACTGGTACGCGGGCTCGACGCCGTCGAGGAGCATTGCAAAGATGCTGTCGTCGTCCAGCTGGAGCCGCGGACGCTTGCCCGGCGACGATCCGTCGCTGCTAAAGACCGACACGTTCGGGCGTTTGCGCAGCATCTGTTCGAGCGCCTTTGCAAGCTTGATCTGGCCTTCGAGCACGTCCTTTAGACGCGCATTCTCAGCCTCAGACTGCGTCCGCGCTTCAAGCTGCCGCTCAGCGATGCGCTGCCACACGGGCAAAATCGCCTTCTTACGGTCCACGGCTGCGAGGCCAGCAGCGCCGCTGCCGCCTGTGAGCGTACTGCCGGGTCGCAGCACGCGCAGCTCCTCCTCCAATTCGTTCACATGGCGCCGGAGGAACGCCAGCTCGCTCTTCAGCCGCTCGCGCGACAGGTTGCGCGTCTTCCCACGGCGCACTGGCGCGCTCGCTGGCGCCTCGACTGGTTGAGCCGATGTGACAGCAGGCGGCGGTGACAGCGACGGCGCAGAAGGTGGTGTGTCCACGTACGCAGCGGTTGTGAGACTGTCGAGCAGCTGCTCGGCCTCGCGAAGCACGAGGAGTCCGTCCGTGTCGGACGCGCACTCGTCGTCCTCGCTACTGCTGCTAACAAGCGGCTTTATGCGGAGCTGCGGCGGCGTGAGGCACGGCGGTGGCTCTGGGAGGGCGTCGTAGCCGTCCAGGAACGCCATCATGTTCAGCTCCTCGAACTCCTCCATGCTCTTCTTTGGCAATCTGGGCTTTCTCTTTTTGGGTGTTTGCGCCGATGTTCATCATCGCGCGAGTCAGAAAACTAACCGGTATTTGTACCGTTTCATTTAGTACCGGTATCAGATACTGGTGTTGTAGGTACAACTACCAAACGTCCTGAACCGCTCTTGCATCAGCAAAATGGGAGTCCCAGCAGGTTGTCGAGGGGTCCCAGCATGTCAAGAACATCATGCTGGGACCCCTCGACTACTGTACAGGTTTTCAACTGGTTTTACGACGCTCTCCTGCGCCCAGAGGTTCTTGCTGCTGATACTACTGTGTGTGTATTGTGCATTGATACTCATACTGCGCTCGCTGCTCTTGAACTCTTTCCGCCACTCGTTTCGCTCAGCAACAGGTTCTCTGCGGCGCGCAGGAGCTCCGTCATGTCTTCTTCGTTGCACTTCGTCACGAGATCAGTGAGGACGCCGACTGCGGGCAGCTGCTGCGCTGTCGGGTCGAGGACGGACGCGGTCTCTCGGTGGCGCTGCACAAAGTGGACGCACGTGCGCACAAGGCTCCCTGTGCTCGCGTACGACTGCATGACAGTCCACCCAGTCTCGTCCGAGTACATGTCAGGACTGTCGTCGAGCTGGTTAAAACCACGCCAGACGAGCACCAACCGGTTCTCTTCGTCGACGTACTTGCGGACGACGATCTTGGCGTTCAGGTACTCCACCACCTCGCTGTTTCGCTTCTCGAGTGTGTGCTTCGTCCGCATTCGCGCAGCCACCGTGGTGCCTGTGTACCAAACGTTGTCGGGACCAAGCGTCCCACTGCTGCGCTGGAAGAAGTCCTGGAGGATGACCTCCCACCCGGCTTTTGCTACAAGGCGGGTAGGGAACGGGCCAACGATCGTGTCTGTGAGCTCAATGTACGGGATCGTCGTCACGCCGTCCACTGATGTGTGCGTCTTTGACTCGCAGCTTCGCGACCGGTCGCTCGTCACGCTTGCGAGGCCGCTGCTCGCCATGACTTCGTCAAACCGGTCGAACGCCGCGTCCAAACTACCAAAGAGCTCTGCGAAGACGGTGTCTTCGTCGCACAGTGCGTTCCGTCCTCGCTTCACCTTTGGCCGCACGCTCTCGTCCACAAGAAGAGTTGTTGTGGCGGTCATCGTGCGCTCCCCAAGCGCATGTCGGAGCGACTTTGCCAGCTGCACATGAGTCTGCAGCACGTCCTTCAGCCGTGCGTTCTCTGCCTCAGACTCACGTCGCGCCTCACGTTGGTGGCCTGCAATGCGCTGCCAGGACGCGTCAATGAGCTGCTGGTCGGCCATAGAGAGCGTCCTTGCGGTGCCCTGGCGCAGAGCTACAAGCTGCTGCTCCATCTCCGCAGCACGGAGCCGGAGATACTGCATCTCGCGCTTCATCTTCTCGCGGTGCGCATTCCGCTTGCGGACTGGCTCTTTCACTGGTGCTGGCGTGGTTGCTGCGCTGGCGCCACTGTTGTCGAGTGGCTGAGTAGTATTTGTTGCAGCGGGCGCGTGTGTGGTAGGGGTGGTGGTGGCGACTGGAGCTGAGTCGTCCGTGGCCAAAGCGGCGGACGGGTCGTCAAGGAAGCGCAGGAAGCTGCCGCTCGCGTCCGAGTCGCCTTCGCTGGCGTCCACATATGACGTTCCGTCCAGCTCGTCGATGAACGCCATCACGTCGTCCAGCGCCGCGAGTGCGTCGTCGTCCATCGGTGTGAACGCGGGAACGAACGCCATCGCCAAAATCACTGATTGATCTCTTCATTTTTTCCCTAGTTTTTTCGTTAAAACGAAAAAACGAAGAGATCAGTCAGTGATTTTCGTTTTAACAGACATTCTGACTCAAGTAGACCAGATTTGGTAGCTCCCCCTGAAACATGAAATCCGCTAGAGTGAATTGGTCTACAAAAACTACACCAATCGATAGCGCTGTGTCTTGCGGGTTTGATGATACCTTGTTGACAGCATTTGGAGATGTGTGGACCAAGTTCTTGTGGATGACGTCCGAGCATCTCGACGTTTTTCGCCTCTGGGAGGCGAAATGACATGCCTCCAGGAAAAAAATATTCGGCAATATGACTGTAAATGCAAGTATATTTTGGATTTTTGTAATTCATAATGACATTTTAGTCAATACAATCACATTTTGATCAGGTCGAGAATGACCTCACTGCCTTAATTTCATCACTATTACAAATAAGCCGTATCCTTTGACTGGACGGGCGGATACAGTACTTAATGCACGACCGAACGTCAGTGAATGCGGACGCGAGCGCGGACATATTGGACGA
>JAASFJ010000697.1:0-17059 GCA_023333755.1 Globisporangium uncinulatum
TCATTGCACCCAGCAGGATTACACCAAGTGCAGAACTAACGTAATCAAAACAAACACTCTTGTGCAGAATGTTGTCATGAATACGCTAGTGAGCACGGGTGAGTGTTGGTTGGTTATCGTGAGTGATGGTGAGTCCTCACAGGGCCAATATACTCAGCTCGACCGAGCAACGAATCATCAAGAGCAACACTGTTATCTCGCTCAGCGAGCAAATTCATAATGTCCTGGTAGGATCTGCGCTGCCTACCTGCATACCTTACGTCGGCTATTCGAGTGACACCGTTGTGGTCTGTGAATGTTGTGAGTAAAGCGCGAATAACCTGCTCTATCGCGCACACCGTCTAAGGTGTCCGCGGACTACAGACAGTAACTTACCCGCTCAAAGAGACTGAGCTGCACAGTGGTGCAGACCGTCCACTCATTTTCGGAGCGTCCACTTCAGCGCTAGCTATACAGGTCATTTATGCAACTTTGCCGCAGTCTTAGCGGGTGACATGGGGAGCGCTTATCGGTCGCTCAAATAACCGCGTTGACCTCACCGCTTGGACGTTCTGGAGGGTGCCAGAAGGGTCTCCGCCACCTAACGCCTCCGTTAGTTAGCCATGCCTTGTCGTGTGGTGTCATGCGCTATGATGGTACCACATCGGACCATCTCCATGGTAATCTCCACGGGTAGCGCAAACATGTAGATATCATTCTTCTTTGAGGTAACAATGTTCTGGGTATGTGTTGTTGAAGTATTGCTATAAGATGGTCGAGTTGGTAAAATATGCAGCCGTTGCCCAGATGCGTGTCTGAAGTTTATTTGGGCTTATGTCGCACCAACGCTCTAACACCGTTCATGTGTATGTTTGTGCGTCGAATGCGAGCACTGACATATAGTTTCGCACTGATTCAAAGTAGACATTGCTATCCAACAAGGTCGATTGCATTCGGATGTTTCTGTTTCGCGCAGCGAACGATAGAGTGTACATTGTCCGGTGATATCATCATCAGTGCTGACGTCAGGGCTCCCTTCATCAACATTGCACCATCCCCGAGGTGCAAGTATTAAACGGCGGCGAAATACGACGTGCGCTCAGATGCCGCTATTGTTGCATTACTGTCGCAGTAAACAAATTGCGATCAGGATCATGCTGACAACCATAGCTCTGAGGTTTTGAGATCTGACATCGCTATTACAAACCCAAACCCCGCAGCAGGTGCTATGTCAGTATATCCGTCCTCGTCCTTCCCGCTCAAGTTGGCACCACAATGGATGAGCCCAATGATGACTTAATGAGATTGAGAGAAACAACTCCCAAGGGCGGTGGGTTTTTTTACGTCGCAGCTCTCCATATTGATGCCGGGTCGGATGACATCGGCGATCTAGATAAGGCTGGGCGATGCGGCACCCAGCGACGGGCTGCGAAGCGCGCCATCTCCATCATTAACACTGGATGAAAAACCCTCTAGTAGACGACAATGTGGTGGCCAGAAGTGTAGCTCGCGAGAGCGCAGCCCGGACAGTAGACCGCTCGAAGGCACCTAGAGCAGCTTGAACACGAACGTCGCTCACCTCCCCGAACACTCTCGCCTGACAACGCGCGCACGTCAAAGGCGGACTTATTCCCGAGCGCCTCGTCGTCGTCGTCGGCCTCGTCCGACTTGTCGTTCTCGCCTTCTTCGCCGTCGTTGTCAGTAATTCGGGCACGCTCGTGTGCGCGCGGAGCACCGTGGTCGCGTTCAAGTAGTTCGTATCGGGCGGGCGGTGCTCACATCATTGGCACGAGCACTGCGCTGTCGCAGACTTTTGACGCGCAACAACACGTGATAACTAGTAGTGAAGAAAGCAAGTATAATCTATACACAGCTTGAAACCTATCTAACAGACAAAACATTGAGTGCATAGAGTGGAAAATTTCGACCTCTCTACAAAAACAAAATAATTTCATCTTCATACCATGCACATGGGGGCCGAGAGGCTGTGCGGGATGTCGTGGTTCTCCATCAAAAGTGGTTATATCACGACGCGAAAGGTACCATTCGCATCGCAAGACGCAGTTCTACCTTGGGGTCCAGCTTGTGCTCGCTGAATTGCTTTAGCGGATTTCACGTTTTCGGACCCACCTCCCTAAACCATGCGATTTCTGTACTTGACTCAGACGTCCAGTGTTAAATAAAATCTTGACATATCTAGAAAAGGTCGCATGAAGGTTACCCGAACAGTCAAAAATCAGAAAATATTTTCAGAAAAGGTAGACCAAGTCCGATCTCGGAATAACTCTGGAAAAATTCCAGAGAAGAGAGAGTCCAGTACTAAAGTACTAAAGTATCATGCTAAAGTATCACTGTATCAATGCTCAAAAGTCACATGCGTGCTGACCCAAGCACGTTGCTGATGATACGTCCTGTTCAAACGCGTGTTGGAGCCTCATGTCGATGACCTTCTGATGTTGTGGCTTTTGTACACAACAAAGTGATGTCATGTGAGTTCATGGTGAACTTCTGCTGAGAGTCCACCTCGTGCGACACGACGAGTGGTGGGCAGGAGGTAAACACGGTCACACGAGTGTCTCCCCCCTCTTTCGCTCTCTTCTCGAAGGCTCAAGAGAGCTGAGCCATCATGATCTTGTTCTCCGCTCACAAGCAAGTGCGCGTGGATTTTCAGAGCTGTGCTGGTGCCACGTTGCGCAGCAACAATCAGTACGTACTACCAGTCGCGTGGCTGCTCGCTCACGTCTACCAAGTGCGTCTTGGCAGACAGACAACGCACAATCCGATCCACCACAAGAGCCACAAGCAGCACCGGCAAACACCCGCCCGTCCGCGATGTTCAAGCGCCAGCTAATCACCATCGCACCGTACACTGCGAGCACCGTCACTAGCCCACAGCCGCCGCGCGACGCCACCAAGACACGGAGCCCCCGAGCGAGCACGACTTCTGGGCTCCAGTCCAGCAACGATACACGAACACCCACGCCCACACAACGAAACGCAAAGCGCTAATCCCTTTATCGACGGTCTCTGAAGCCAATCAACGTGTGAAGTGAGTGTCATGTCCTTTTGGTTGTCACGTGGAAGTCAGCACCGTTTTCAGAGCAAAGCTGTCAGTTCAGAATCAGAAGGCGGATTGTACTCTTGGAAATTGTATGCTGCCTGTGCCTCCTCCTGACGACAGAAAGCACATCGTCCTCACTCACCGACTTGCTTCACGCACCACACGTAATATGGTGACCATGACCCGCAAGCTCGCGCTACTCGTGCTCTCGGCCGCCGTGGCGCTCGCAGCGCTGCAGCCAGCAGCTGTGGACGCCTCAGCGTTTTTGACGGTGGCCGCGGACACCGCAGTCGCTACCGTTTATGACCGCCGATTGCGCGGACTCGCGACTTCCGACACCGCCGACGCCGATAGCGACGAGGAAAGCGATGACGATGAGGACGAGGACGACGAGAGCAGTGACGGATCTAGTGGCGACTCGAGTGCCGCGGACGATGATGACGACGACGCGGAGCTCGAGGGTTCGCTAGAGGAGGCGGAGGAGGACGATGAAGAGGCGGTTGAGCACGCAGATGCGAGCGATGACGATGACGAAGACGATGAGAACGACGATGAGGCGGACGACGCGATGAAGGAAGTAGAGGCTGCTGAGCGCCACCACGCGGCCGAGGAGAACGCTGACTTCAAGACCAAAAGCGGCTAAAGACCCCAGCTGGCGCTTGTATCGCGTGCCCTGGAGCCGACAGCGCGTGAAGCGTTATGAACCGTGTCAACTGAGCTGTCAGTCAGGGTGGATCTTGTGAGTTGTCCCTTCCCTCTAAAAGTTGTTCTTGTCCAATCCGGTATTTACACTCCTATACTTCTCGGTTGGAAATCACCTCTTCACTCTAATAGTCTCCCCATCAACCCACGCAGTTTTTTGCATTCCCCAGCCCACAAGAGACCAAGCGAGTCAAGCGGGTCAAAGGAGCGAGTGATGGCGACGTCCAAGTACGACCGACAGCTGCGGCTCTGGGGCGCCGACGGGCAGCAGCGGCTCGCGAGCGCGCACGTTTTGCTGCTGTGCGCGAGCGCAACTGGCGCTGAGACGCTCAAGAACCTCGTGCTCCCAGGCGTGCAGCGCATCACTGTCGTCGACGACCACGTCGTGACGCGCGCAGACGCGACCAACAACTTCTTTGCGCCGGTTGCGCGCTTGGGGGAATCGCGTGCGCGCGTCGTCACGGAGCTGCTCCTCGAGATGAACAGTGACGTCACGGGCACGCACCGTGACGCGAGTCCAGCGCAACTGCTGCATACAGGTGAGGTTTTATTAGGGAGGATTCCGTCATCACCGCTGAAAAGCTCCTGTGGGGTGTATACATACGTGTGTATACTGACGGATGCTATCAGAACCCGAGTTCCTCGACCAATTCTCGCTTGTCGTGGCGACACAGCTGGACGAAGCGACACTCGCCCACTTGGCTGCGCTCTGCCTGGCGAAGCGTCTGCCGCTCGTGGTCGCCCAGACGTGCGGGCTCCTTGGGCTCTTCCGTGTGCAGGCGACGCAGCACGCGATCGCAGACGCCAAGCACGACCCGCCGCTCCACGAACTGCTGCTCGCGACGCCGTTCCCATCGCTCCAGGCGTTTGCCGACAGCGTCGACCTCAACGCGCTCTCGTCGATCGACCACGCACACGTGCCGTTCGTTGTCCTGCTGCTCAAAGCCGCAGCTGCGTGGAAAGCGACGCACAACAGCCAGCTCCCTAGGTGCGTCCATGCGTGCGTATACACTCTAGTCGTCATTGTTCGGTCCTTAACAGTTAACCGGTATGGAAGCAGTACGTTCCCAGAGAAAGGTGCGTTCAAGGCGCTGATCCAGTCGATGGCCCATGGGCCACTAGGCCACGAAGTCAACTTTGTCGAAGCCGCCGACAACGCGTACCGTGCGTACGTGGCGCCCGTTGTACCGGACGAAGTCGCGTGCGTGTTGGCAGCCGCGCGACAGCGGCCACTGGACGCAACGACGCCCGAGTTCTGGCTCTTGGCCCGTGCGCTCGCAGACTTTGTCGACGCGCACAGTGGCGTACTGCCTGTGTCGGGCGTCGTGCCCGACATGACGGCGTCGACCGAGATGTACGTGGCGCTCCAGGAGGTGTACGTCGCGAAGGCGCGTGAGGACGCTGCGCTCGTACGCACGGCTCTGCGCCGCCACCTCGCGACGCTCGAACTGCCAGCGGACCACATCCCAGACGACCGTGTCGACGCGTTCTGCAAGAACGCGTACAACATTGGCGTGCGTAGGCTGTCGGGATAGACGACAGCAGTCGGGGCGGTCTGTCGGCTGCCCACTAACCCCAACTACTGGCCTTGTGTCGCGTGCGACAGATGCTCGACACGACGCCGATCGCCCAAGAGCTCGCGGCTGTCGACCTCTCGTCGGTCGACCTGGAGGACGAGGACCCGACACAGTCGCCGCTCGTCTGGTACCTGCTCTTGCGAGCGCGCGCAGCGTTCGTGTCCGAGTTCCAGCGCTACCCAGGCAGCGTCGACGAGCAGCTCAGTGCTGACACGCAGTGGCTCGTCGCCAAGGCCCAGGCGGTCGCGACTGGCGGCGGCTCGCCGGAGCTCGCAGCGCTCGTGACAGCGGACCACGCAGCCGAGATCACGCGGGCGGGCGAGGCGGAGCTGCACAACATTGCGTCCGTCATGGGCGGCGTCGCAGCGCAGGAGGCGATCAAGCTCATCACGCACCAGTTCGTGCCGCTGAACCACACGTATGTGTTCAACGGCATCGCCGGCATCGCGGCTGCGTACGACCTCTAAGAGCGAGTGAGAGAGAGAGGGGGAACCTGTATCGGAGCGCAACAACGTCGTTGAGAAGGGTACACGAGTCCTATCGGCCGCTTACAGCGTCGTCGTCGACGACGACAAACTGGCAGCGACAGGAGCGGCTGCGAGCTCAAGCGCTCGGCGTTCGCTCGAGCACCGCGAGCAAAAGCACTTGAACTGGTACTCGCGCAAGTGGGCTTCCCGCGTGCGCACGTCGCCGTCAATGTCAATGTAGCAGATGCAAAGCTCTTCGCCCCGCCGGATCGCGCGCACTGCGACGACGTGCGCGTGGCCGTCTTTCGTGTACAGCACCGTGCAGTTCGGGTCGCAGCTGTGGTTCATCGTGCAGATGATGGGGAACAGCGCAGTGCCCTCGACGCCGAGGAAGCCGCCGTCGTGCGGGTACGCGTGTGTCGAATCTGTCGGAGTGTCGGCGACAGTGTCGGCAGCGTCCCGACGCTCCCGCTGCTGGGCGATCAGCAACGCTTCTTCGTGCGCCAGTACGCGTCGAACGCGTGCTACAACGCTGTCGTTGTCGTTGTTGTCGTTGTTGTCGTTGCCTGCGTCCCCGTCTGCGTGCACGTCGGGGTCGAGAATCTCAATGAGCCCTCGGAACGGGTGGTCGATCTCCATGCTCACGTTGTTCATCTCAAAGAGCCCGAGCTGAGCCGCAAAGAACTCGAAGCTCAGGATGCTCGCGCACGCAGTCCACACGTCGTCGACTGACCGTCCGTGGAGCTCGTCTTCCCGCTCGAGACGCACGAGGTTGCTCTCGAGCGCGTCCAAGAGCAGCTCGTGCGTGTACGTGAGCAGCTCCCGCAGGTCGTGCGCGTGGAGAGCGTCGCTGTCGTTGTCGTTGTCGTTGTCGCCACTGTCCAGGTCGTGGTCGTGGTCGTGGTGTCGTTCGTCGTCCGCTGTCGCGGGTTGGAGTCGGCTGTCGCGTATGTCGGTCGAGAGGCCGACAGTGTCGTGTCGCGGTGTCGGTAGCTGCTTGTCGACCACGACGACCTCCCACCACGGCTTCTTGTAGAACATGTCGATCGGCTCGCGTGCTTTCGCCACGTCGCGGGTCGTGAGGAACCGACTCAGTAGTCGTGCGACGACTTTCGCGACCAGCAGGAAAATGTCGTTCGTGTGGCGCATGTGCGTGAGAAACTGGTTCATGGCCGAGAACGGGTCCGTGCGGGGGCACAGAATGGCGTGGGACTCGTGGTACGCGCGCAGTTGGCAGAGTTTCGAGCAATAGACTTCGCCACAGCTGCACGTGGCCCCAGGTCCGCTCAGGCCGCAGTTCTTGCGGTTCACGCCGAGCTGCTCGAGCGCTCGGTCCAGTTCGTCGTCGCCGACTGGCGGCTCGCGGGTCGTTGTTGTGTCGCTTGTGTGGTGCTGCTGATTGTACCGGGCCGCCATGTCGCGCCAAAGCGTCTGGTAGTCCGACAAGAGCGGTACGAAACAGTACTGGCAGCAGCGCAAGCGGCTGCGGTTCGACTCGTGCTGCAACGCGACGAACGGCGCTTCGGTCCAGATCCGAGCGGCTTGGTCCAGGTCGCGGTCCGCGTAGATCGCTTTGCCCTTGAGCTTCCCAGCGGACGCGCACACGACCGGCGCTTTCGCTTTCGAGATGGCGAGCTCGAAGTAGCGCATAGTACGCGGGTCGGTCGCTGCGTACGGCGCGGCGAGGCACGAGTGCCGGTCTGTGGAACGAGCGAACGATGGGAGAAGAATGAGGGAAGAATGAGGAAAGGAAGGTGACGACACGAGAGGCGGACGCACCGGCGCTCGGACTGGAGCGCAAGTCGCGAAAGTCGACCGCTGGGCGGCTCAGGTGGTCGCCAAGATGAACCAAGTCGGCCGCGGACGGAGGTGGTCGCCGGCCGACCGAGGTGGTCGTGGTCGGAGGCGCGGCGACCACGCGGCGCTTCGATTGCGCGACCGGCATGGGACTCGAGCCGCTGTTACGCTTGGCCATTATGCGGCTTTGAAGCGAAGGGGGAGGGAGGGGGAGGCCGCGTGCTTCCTCTCCTCTGCTCCGAGAAGCCCGCGAAGCCAGGTCGGGCACGCCTACACTGATGCTGACAAAGAGCCCAGTGGACTCACTGAAAGATTGTATGGTGCTCTCGGTATACAATCGAAACGACAAATTATTTAACAAGTCAGAAGGGCGAGTACTTGGGGGATGTACCAACACCAAAAATAGTTATCCATGGCACAAATGTTTCAAACCTTGTTGGCCAGTGACGTAAGCAAGGTCTTCCTCCTGTGGTGCAACCTGGTGGAGGTGACTGGCTGTCGTTGTTCGACGGACACACACACGTGCATTCAATTTTTGTTTCCTTTTAACATGTGCTCTGCTCTTTGTGACTTGCTTGGCTTCCAACGGTACTCCTGCCGCCCGTGTAATCGGGTGCGAACTATTCGTCACACATTCACTCCCTTGGCACTCACGCCGCGAGCTCCGTCTCGCACCGCTTGCACGAGCACACGAACTGATACTCACTACGAACAGCAGCACACACACACGAAAGGGTGAGTCACGCGTCAGTTGACGGAACGACAGAGAGACGCCAATATCTCCCCGCCCCCAACGCAACAAGCCCACAAGGCGACAGAGTCCACAAGGACGCACCGAAGGCACTCATGGCGCTCCTCGACGTCCTGGTCCACGTCAATGTACGAGATGCAGAGCTCTTCGCCCGCCTGCACAGCAGTCACAATCGCACACAACACCCACCGCATTCAGCAGCTAGCTCCATCAACCTTCCGCGCAATTTGTAACAATTTGCAACATCAGCGTGTACCTCAATGTCCTGCACCGCAAACACGTGCGCGGCGCCGTCTTTCGTGTACAGCACCGTGCAGTTCGGGTCGCAGCTGTGGTTCATCGTGCAGATGCCTGAGAAGAGCGCCGTGCCTTCCACGCCGACAAAGTCGTCGTCGTCCGCGTACAGCTCGTGCTCGTCGTCGCCGTCGTGGTGCGAATGGTCGTGGCTGTGGTCATGTGCGTGGTCGTGGTCGTGACTGTGGTCGTGGTCGTGGCCGCAGCCTCCGGCAGTCGCCTCGTCGTCGTCCGGAATGTATACACGGTGCTCCTCTGCAAACTTCTCGAGCGCCGTCTTGACACGCGCGAGCGTCGCTGGCATCTCCTTCTTCTCCTCCTCGGAGCTCGCCTCTGCCAACGCTTCGCTCAGTGCGTGGAACGGGTGGTCGATCTCCATACTAATGTTGTTCATCTCAAACATGCCGACAATGCGGCTGAAAAAGTCGAGCGACAGCACGTCGTCCATCGCACTCAAGACCGTGTCGACTGTGAGACCGTTCAGTTCGTCGCTTGCAGCCAGCCGTGCGAGGTTGTCGCGTAATCCAGCCATGAACTTGGCGTGCGTCTCGCGGATCAGACTCTTAAACTTCTCGCGGTACTCGTCGAGCGTCTCGCCGCCGCCGTCTTCAAGGTCGTCTTCCGACGTGATCACCTCCCACCACGGCATCTTACAGAACACGTCGACTTGCTGACGCGCGGACGCCACGTCGTGGGTTGTCACAAACCGGCGCAAGACTGTCGCAATCACTTTCGCAGCCAGCTGAAAGATCTCGTTCGTGTCGAGCGTGTGGTTCACGAACGCGCCCATGAGCGACTCGTTCGACGCCGAGTGCGTGCAGAGCACTGCGTGGTGCGCGTCGTACGCGGCTTGTTGGCACCGGGGCGAGCAGTAGATTGCGCCACAGGCAGCGCACTTGACCTGGTGCTCCGCGAGGTGGAAGACGCTAAAGTAGCTCTCTTCGGCGCTCTTCCCGCCCTCTTTCTGCAAGAACGCGATCGCGTCTTCAAAGTCCTGCTCCGTCGCCACGTCGGTCGCTGCTGCTGCGTTGTCGTCTGTTGAGGCGCTCGACGTCAGCACCTTCTCCCACGCTTCTTTCGAGTTGATGAGCGGCACGAAGCAGTTCTCGCACGCATCCACGAACCCCTAGGAAGACAAGACCCACACAAAAGCGATTAACCGACCAGGGATGACGTCAGTAAGGCAGGTCGGCCTTAGTTGATGCGGGTCCGACTCTACTGGCACCGCATGTCGTCCATACCGCACGACTGACTGTTTCAAACCCATCTATCCAGTGCTACGCGTGACTCACGTGTCACGTGACATGACGTAAAGAACAATGCACGTACCATGTTGTCAGTGTGCTGCATGGCGACGAACGGCGCCTCGGTCCAGACGGGCTCGCCGGCCTTGAGCGCCTTCGCTGCGTAGATCGCTTTGCCCTTCTTCTCGTCCGAGTAGCCGCACACGATCGGCGCGCCTTGGAGCTGGTGCGCAATGAGCTCTTGGAAGAACGCCTCGACTGCGGGCTCGTTCGGCTGCATCGCAGACTCGGCAGGCGCCATGACACTTGGGTGATGGATGGATGCTGGCTGCTGTTTTGCAGTGTGAGTATCGTGTCGAGTGTCGTGCTGAAGGTGTCTGGACGGACAAGCACACAAGAGTGGACGGGATCTGGCGGGCGGAGGAGCGAAGCGAAGCGAATGGCAGCCACTCGCTGATATTTGTTGACGGCGCGTGCTGGGAACGCTCAAAAAGCGCGTGGGGATGGGTCACTTCACTCGCAATTGCACGTGTCGAAAAGGCTGGCAGCGCGAGCTCACCAGATGGCGCAAATAATCACTTGTGGTTTGTATGCTGTCGATTCCCTTCTGATTAAGCTGATCGCTTTTGCAAAGGAAGATTCCGATGCAAATGTTCAATGTACCATGGAGAGAGGCACAGCGTACCTACCCACTCGAAATCTGGAAGCGCCGTCCGTCGTCATGGGTACACCGACTCGCGTCCTCGTTACATTGCATCACAAGCGACAACAAGCCCATCGAGGGATGCTGCTGCTCTTCCTGGTGCTCCTGACGCTAGTCGTCTCGTCTCCCGACGCCGCCACCACCATCGGGACGTCCGACGCAACGCACTGCACGCGCTGCGAGAAGCTCCGCTATTGCAGCGCCATGAACGGGAAGCTGTTCTTTGACCCAGTCTCCGGCTACACGAGGTGTGCATCTGAGTGCATGTTACAAACGTGATACAAACTCGTCCATTTGTAACAACAACAACACTCGCCACGCTTGCCCCAGAGACGCGACGTCGCAGCTCGAGAAGCAGGGCGTGTGCGAGGACCTTGACGCCGAGACGCTCGCACTGAGCCGCTTCGGAGACAACGTACAGTTCAAAGACACGCCTGCGTGTCGACAGCTCGTGTGGAACTACCACTGCCTCTCGTGGGTCGCAGCGACATTCCAGCGCCAGATCGACGGTGTCGCAATCACGTGCGCCAACGCGGTCGACGCTACTGCTGCGCTGCCGTTGCCACCGTGCCGGTCGCTCTGCGTCGAAGTGGCGGACAAGTGCGTCTACTCGCACTTGTACCGCATGTACCTCGACAACGTGTGCGGCAACATCCCGTGTGTGACAGAGGAGCAGGAGCGGCTGTCGGCGACCTCGAGCGCACCTCTCAAGCAGCGTGCGTGCGTCAAGGCACCGTGGGAGTCTGTGGCCAACACGACAGTCTCCCGCTGCTCGATCCGAGCGTACGTGCCGCCAAAGGCCGACGCCCACCGCCTGTCGTTCGCACACAGCAGCAGTTATCTGTTGCTGGTGGCTGTCGGCGCACACACAGCAGTCCTCGCACTAGCTGCGCTCGACTGACATAGAGACTGGTATGCATCGTGTCGCACTCAAAGTCTCAAAGTAACATATGTACCAAATGTTGTGATTAATCCAATCCCAAGACTTGCACACGCTTTCGCTGTTCCTTCCTTCTGACGCTAGAACGCCGACGCGATCGCAGCGACGAGTCTCGACGCCAGCTCGTCGTGGCTCGGTAGCCGGCCCTCGGACTGAAGGCGCTGCTGGATGCGCTCGCTCCCGAGCTCTTGGTAGCTCTGGAAGAAGCTCAAGTGGCTCGTCGGTTGGCTCGCGTCGAGCATCGTGAGCGCCACTTGCTTCCAGATCGCACGCAGGCCCTGGTGCACACCCATTTCGACAGTTGCGAACGCTGTCGAGTGCGGTTCGTCGCTGCCGACGCCACGGGCCCGTGCGTCTGGGATTGCAAAGTACACGCGAAGGACGGACGACGGCGCACCGTCGTTCATCTCGACGTGCACGAGCGTCTCGATCTGTCGAGTGATACAGAAGAGTGGCGACACCACGTGAGCATGGAAGGCGGTGATCGCACAGCAACGACACGACATCATCCATCCGATACGACACGACACGACACACGACAAGGAGCAGACGACGCACCGAGTAGTGCTCGCCTTCCGGGAGATCGCGTACGACGAGCTTCGAGCCGAACTCGAGGCGGTTCTTGCCCGCGCGCTCGTCTTGCACGAACGCGTAGTAGTGGTAGTCGCTCACGTCCGCGATCTCGACAGCTGGGATGCCGTCCAGTGGCATCCGGAACGCCTGCAGCCGTACGTACCCAGCGTTCGCCTCGCTGTCGTTCTCAGCGGCCTCGACCGCCGTCGCTGTCGTTGTTGCTGTCGCTGCGAACGGCCGCCACGCGCACACGTCCACCTCCATGTTGCCACTCTGTCGCGGCACGGCGTGCAGGAACGAGCACTCGTCCGAGAGCAGACTGTCGAAGAACAGCCGCGGCGTCACCTTCCCGCCCAGCCCTTCTTCGAGCACGAGCTTGAACGCCCCTGGCGCGCTCTCGAAGAACGGGATCTTTGTCGGTGCCACCACCCCCGCTGAAGCTGCTGGTGTGGCCGATGACGACAGTTCGCTGCTGTGCACAGTCCACGGCAAACGCGTCGGCAGCACCTTGAAGCTGCTGTGCAGACTCTTGGCACCGTGGTACGCGACGATCATGCCTTTCACGACCTCCATCGCGAGCGTGTGGGGTGGGATGACTGACGGCCGTGGCGGCGTCGTTGTCGGGTTGCTGCTGCTCCCTGTTTGAGCCGGCGTGGCGACAGGAGCGCCAGTTGCTGCGGGTGCGCGTCCCCGTCGCTCTTTCGCAGTCCCGAGGAGCAAGTCGCAGACGTTCTTCACGCCCTGGAGCGCTCCTTTCTCCACCAGCGCTGCGAACATTGTCGGGCGCGTAAAGTGGACGCCCGTGTGGCACCGGAACTGCATCACAGGCAAACCGCCAGTCGACGCGTCCACTGGCAAGTCTTCCAGTTCGAACACAGTCTCGATCGAGAAACAGTTGCTGAACGGCGTGCTGAGCGTGTAGAGCTTGGAGCGGAACGTCGACTTCTCCATCGCCTTGTCGCTCATCACACACGAGTTGTACTCGTCGATCGCGACCGCTTTCCGACCTGCCGATGGTGTCGCACTGCTGCTGCTGCCCGTGTCGTTCTCGGGCGTCGTCGCCGGTCGGTAGCTGAGCTTGCGGACAAAGCCAAAGTGCGGGTGGAGGTGCCACTCACTCAGCTGTTTGCTGTTCGGGTTGTTGCTAAGTGCGACGATCCGGTCGCTCGCAAACTGTCGCGCTTCGTCACTAAAGAGCATCTCAACAAACGCGCGGGTCGTGCAGCGCGTGACGGTCGTTGAGAGCACCTCCGTGAGCTGCTTGTCTGGGAGATCAAAGAACCGTCGGGCCGACGGGTCTGCGATCCACGGCAGTGCAACGTGCGGGCGCTCGGATTCTGCCAGCACTGGCGACTGGAACGTCGTGCCCATCGCCGCTGGCAGCACCGACACCCCAGCCGCTGTCGGCTTGGCGCCTGCACCACTCGCACTGACGCGACTACTACGCCCACCATAGCTGTCGTTCGCGAGGTACTCGAACGCCGACAGGTCCGACGCGTACGTGAGCGCGAGTGCGTTTGCAAAGTTCTTGGACAAGTAAATGTTGTCGCGTGCCGAGTTGTCGCCGACAGTACTCGCTGTCGTCGAGCCGCTGGCTGTCGTCACACTGTTTGTGCTCGCACTCGCTGTCCGTGTTAAAGACCCGAGCCCAGACGACGACAGTGGCGCTGACGACGTCGATGAGCGGCGGTTCTTGGCGAGCCACATGCCTTTCCCAAAGCGCGCCGAGCAGAGAATCATGTACACGGTCTTGGACCGCTCACTGTCGGCTGCCTGGCTGTCGCCGTCTGGGCGCTGGAGCACGCGGAAGCTCTCCCAGCCCTGGAGCTTCTTGGAGCTCACAACGACGCGGCCGACAAAGTTCTGGCCCACGAACCGCTGGTAGATCGCAGAGAGGAAGCCCCAGTGGTGCGTCTTGCCACGTGCGACGTGGAAGAGACAGGACGCGTCTGGTGTCGGCGTAAACACGAGCTTGTGCTGCGCGTTCACACGGAGAAAGAGCCCCGTGGTTGCGTCCATAAAGTAGATGGGCGCGTCCGCTGCTTTCCGGAACGTGTGGTCTTCGAGATTCTCCTTTACTTGGTCGTACAGCGACTTACTGTTGCTACTCCCACTCGAAACGTCCGAGCTGCTCGCAGCCAAACGACGGTGCATACGGGGCCCACGTGGCTGCAGCTGCGGTGGCTGCAGCGCCAGTGCGAGTGCAGGAGACGCGGCAGTGCCGTTCACACTGCGGCGGAGCGGCCAGCGGTCTGCGAGTGCACGGTGGAGCTCGGCACGGGCCGCCGCCAGTGCGTGTGCTGTGGCTGTCGCTGCTGCGTCGTCAGCTGCGAGCGGATCGCGACAGCGGAAGAGCGCGGTGAATGCGCGCGTAAAGGGCTCCAGCAAGCGGTGTTCCTGTAAGAGCGTGAGTGCGAGCAGCGCGGGCAGCAGCGCTAAGAACGCGAGCGACACAACCGGCGTGGCCGCGACTTGCGCACTGTGCAGCGCTGCTGCTGCTACAATGCACACGCTCGTGACCACAGAGGGCACGAGCATCTCCTTGTCCGTAAGCGGTGCAACAGCGGGTGTGGGTGGCGCGGCGGTGGGTGCCAGGGAGGGCGTCGCTACGCGCGCCATTCGAGCAGCGGGAGTCAACGAAGCTCCTAACTCCTCCGAACTCTGTCGCGGATTGCGAACTGGAAAGCAAATGTGCGACGTGTTGAATGCGGCCGGCGACTTCAATTACAGCTTGCGAGATGTGTAAATTGCAGCGAAAACGTGCAAGCTGTGAAATTTGAAGGATCGACGTGGAGTTGACACCAGAAGCTATGAGAGCCTGGCCAAAGTTGATTCTGGCTGAAACGCCAATTGTGGCGATCAGGGAGGGTAATTCTGAGCCTGGTCCAAGTAAATCCTTAACATCAGGCTGTCCTACACAAGTCAAAAGCGAAGCAATGGACGAGCACTCGTGGGAAAGTGGCAGCGCGCCGCCGCTCGCTCTCGGGGAGGAGACTCCGCCAGGGAATGGTGGGTTCGATGACGGCGTTACCCCGGTCCAGCAGAAAGAGAGCGATGGTGGGGTCGGCGTTGACCCGGATGCCATTTCTCCTCCTGCCGCCAAGCATAGGAAGAAAAGCAGCGAAAGCACAGTCACGCCACGACTGAAGTGGACGAACGAGGACGTCAAAGCTCTGCTTGAGCTAAGGTTTGAGCATCCAGCAACGAGATCGCGAATCGAGCAGCTCAAACAAAACATCAAAGACTTGCTGCATGGCAGTTCTTGGCGAACGTGCTCGCCGCTAATACAGCAAAGATGCTCACGAGAGAGCAGGTATGACCGCCTTGCATTTGTTGTGGCGGAGGCAAGTGAATTGTGCTGACGTTCGACGTCACCCTTGCATGCGAAGGTGGAGAGCAAGTACAAGAGCACAAAGTTTGAGTACCGATGTGAGAAGAGCGTTAGCAGTGGCGCCGGCAATAATTGTGGCTAGCAGGACTCGGCGTACTGGGGGATCCTACATGGCGCGTTCGGACCCCGTGCTGGTGTTAGTGGCAGCCTACTCGCCGATACAGTGTCAGAAGAACAGTATGCTGAGGCTGATGAATCGGACGTCGGCTTGTCGACTCCAACACCTGCTCGTTCGACAGAGAGGTCGAGCAACAGCCATGACCAGCAACACGCCGACGAGAGTGATACGGCGTCAAGTCTCGCGCAGCTCGCCAACGCCATGAACACAGGAATACCCGCAATCGCAACAGCGCTCACTCATGGCTCAAGGGGTGACACCTCGAGCGCTCTTACCGATGCTATAGCGAAGATGGACGAGAGGATGAAAACTCGACACCAAGATGCTCAAGCGGTGCAAACTCTCCAGCTCGGGTTACTACAGCAACTCATCCAGCGCTTAGAAAAGAAGTAGCCTACTCGCTGAAGGAAATTGTCAGATCCTGTCGTTTGGACAGGCCTTGCCAATGGCACACAATCGAATCTGAGTCTGAGGCGTTGATCAGTGCGTGGTCGCGTGCTTCTTGGAGGAGGGTATCACGCCAATCGCGCACACACACGTCTCCGGCGACGACGAGAAGATTGTGCAGGATGGCACACGCGACCACGATAACTGCTGCTCGATCTGGAGACTTTTGCTGCAGCGCGCCGTACAGGATTCTGAACCTGTTCTTGAGGATCCCAAATGATCGCTCGACCATGATGCGGGTACGTGAGTGGTTGTAGTTGTTGCATCCCGTCCTCCGCGGCCTCGCTCTCGGTGTACGGCGTCAGAAGATACCGCCAGATCTTGTACCCAGCGTCGCCAACCAAGTGCATACCAACTGGAACAAAGTCGTCCACTCTGCACACGCATACACAACATTGGAGGTGAACGCGGCGTCCCCAATGTCCCTCTTCAGTGCTGATACCAAACTCATATTCACTCCGCTTCCGTTCCAAACTGACTGGTCAATGCTAGATCCTGGTCGAATCAACAGCGACTTGAAGATGCCACGATGATCGATGATCGCTTGCATATTCACCGCCGTGTAGCCCTTGCGGCAATTTTATCCTTCGTACTCTTTTGGTCGTTGAATCCTCACGAGGGTCCCACCAATTGCGCCGACCACGTCGGGGAAGCCAGCGATCTTCGCAAACCCCGCCTCAATCTCAGCGATCTCGTCTTGGAGCGGCATTGCGACAACTGTTTTCTCGGGCGCTTTAGGGCGTCGATGCCTTCGTTCACGTAGACTACAGCGCGACTCTTTGAATCCCGAAGAGCGATACGGCTTGATCAATCTGTCCCCTGTGTACAAGGTAAGCCAGCGTGAGAGCGAAGCGCTTGAACACTGAGTACTTGGCGTTGTGATGCGACCTCGTTGGCCACATCGGACGTACGTGCTCGAAAATCACAGCAAGGGATCTCTTGGAGCAGCGCGGTTTCTTCTCGAACCATTGCGCGTGTTCAGCAGAGAGAGCGCTGTCAAAGCGCTGCACGCGAA
>JAASFJ010000698.1:0-17006 GCA_023333755.1 Globisporangium uncinulatum
CGAGTTTGCGGTGCATGATGGCAGCGTGGGGCGAGAGCGAGGGGAAGAAGTGAGCGACTGTGGCGGCGATGTCGCCATGAGCTCGCAGGTGCTCGACGTCGTCGAGCTTCTTCCGCGCGGAGAAGGAGTCTCGCTTGGGTATCGTGCTGCAAAAGGAGCTGTGAAGGGCCAGTTCGAGCTCACGCACGCGATCACAACTTGACGATCCTTCAATCTTTTATAAGCGGCTGTGACCACTGTAGTCAAACGAGGGGATTTGATTGGCTCTCCTGCTTTATCTATTACAAGTGGCGGAAGTAATAAGCGGCGGTTTACGGTATGGTATTGATCACATTCCAAAAAGACCTATTCCTAAAGACCTATTTCTATCCAAACTAGGAGAATCTTTGACAACAGCCTCTGCATTTAGGTGCAACCTAAAGTGATGAGAATCAAGAAGTGCACTCGAAGTGAACTCCAAAATTTCTTGTCCATCACGTCCTCAACTGCCGCTGCCACTTTCTTCCAGCGCGCCACTTGCTCCTTTGCTCGCCTTTCACAGCCGCATGGCAACCATGGCCACGCTCAAGGCCCAGGCGGCAGCCGCCAACAGTAGCACGCCCATTGTGTTCCCGAAAGGACGCAAGCGCTACCTCATGGCAGTCCTCTCCCTCTGTGTCACTACGATCTGCTACGCCGACCGTACGAGCGACCCGGTCCTGCTCTCTCTCCTGCTGAGTGCGTGCTCAGAGACTCACTGACTGACGGACTGATTGATTGTATGTGTATTGGTGACGGCAGGCACGAACATCGGGATCGCGCTGCCGGCGTTCGTGGACTCGAAAGACGAGCAGGGACAGGTGCTCGCAGCGTTCTTCTATGGCTATATGGCGACCCAGGTCTGTTCGTCTCTCCTCTCTCTCTCTCTCTTGGCTGTGAAGGCTTCTATTCACACGGACCCTCCTCATCTCTCTCTCCTGATTGCCTACCTTAGATCCCTGGCGGGTACTTTGCGACCAAGTTTGGCGCCAAAGTCGTGCTGCTCACAGGCGTCGTGGTCTGGACGCTCTTTGATCTCTCGACGGTGCTCGTGGCCAAGTGCGCGTGGTGTCTCTTCTTTGCTCGCGCTGGCATGGGGCTCGGCGAAGGCATCCTCTTCCCCTGTATGCACCAGCTCGCAGGCGCGTGGTACCCGCTCCAAGAGCGGAGCCGACTCGTCACGTTCGTCTCGAGCGGGAGCGACCTCGGCACGATCACCGCGCTCATTGTCTCGCCTGCGATCCTCGCTGCGAGCGGCTGGCAGCGCATCTTTGTCGTCTTTGGCGTGCTCAGCTTCCTCTGGGTCGCTGTCTTTCTCGTCCTCGGCGTGAGCAGCCCCGAGCGGGACCCAACCATCACTCGCGACGAGAAGGACTTTATCCTCGCGAACCGGTCGCTCGACCCAGTGAGCCACCGCCGGCAGTACCAGAGCAGCGCGACGGTCGAGCACGAGCCCATGAACTGGACTGTGCTCCTCTCTGCGCGGTCGGCGTGGGCCGTGTACATTGCGCACTTTTGCTACAACTACAGCTGGTACGTCCTCCTCGGGTGGATCCCGCTCTACTTTCGCCAAGAGCTCCACATCGACCTCGGCAAGAACGGCGTCGTTGCAGCGCTCCCGTACGGCTGTGGCTACGTTGGCGCGCTCTTGTTTGGCCGCCTTGGCGACGTGCTCGTTGGTCGCGGCTTCCGGGTGCTCCACGTGCGGCAGCTCATGAACGCGATCGGCTTCTTTGGCTCGGCGCTCTTTCTCTTTACGCTCCGGTTCGCGACCGACGCGCCCAGCGCTGTCGCCCTCCTCTCGCTCACGCTCTACTGCAGCCGCGCAGCTATGGCCGGCTACTGGGTCAACATGATTGACATTGGACCGAACCACGCGGCCCACGTCATGGGCGTCTCGAACACGTTCGGTACGATCCCTGGGATCGTCGGGAACGTTGTCACGGGCAAGATCCTCGCCGCCACAGGCCGCTGGGACGTCGTCTTTGGCATCGCGTCGCTCGTCCTCGTCTTTGGCGGCGTTGTCTTCCACTTCAACGCGTCCGACCAGTCGATCTACACGACTGCTAGTGCCAGCAGCACGAGCGCGAGTACGAGTCCTGAGTACGGCGTGCGCACGCCTCTGACTCCGAGACAGGAACTGGTCGGGCTCCTCGACGATGAAGACCCGTAGTGCAATCACGACGATGCCGAGTACTGCGGACAGACACTTACTCCTACAGTTTGCGGCGGTTCTCATCATACCGGCCAAGCGCGATCCGCTGCAGCGACGCCGCCGCAATGTCGTCAGCTGCAAACGTGTTTTGCATCGCGACAAAGAGGTTCGTAGCGCGCACCCACGCTTCTTGCTGCTCGGCCGCGTAGATAGCTTCAATGTAACTCTCTGGCGTTGGGTACACGGCACGGTACGCAGCTGCGTTCTGCATTGTCTCGAAGATCTGGCTCGCGACGTGGTACTCGCCAGCTGCGTTGCACGCCGCCATCACGACCGTGAAGACGTGCGCGTTCGGGCGTGCGCCGTAGCTCGCGTCGAGGTCGCGCAGACCAGCGACCGCTGCACGCCATGCGCCGAGGTCCTTGTACGTACTCAACAGCTGGAGTGCGACACGAGGCGACACGCGTCGGCCGCCTACGAGCCGCTGGCGCTTGAGTCGGTCTGCCATGCGTACTGCACGCTCGAGGTCGCCTGCATGGCTGCAGGCGCAGAGGTAGTTCACGAGGCTCACAACCGACAGCAACGCCATCGCTGTCTTCTCGTCCTCGTTGCGCTGGTGTTGCGAAAAGAGGTCGTCGACAAAGCCCAAGACACCGTCAGTGTCGCCGCGTGTCGCACAAGCAGCGACCGCGCGAGTGATTGTGATCGACGACGGCGCTAGTCCGTCAGCTCGCATCTCGTCGAGCAGCTGCGCAACGATTGGTCTCACGTCTTCTGTTGCAACCGTATCAGCAGCAGCCGTGTGGTTACTGTCCTCGTCACTGTCGTCGTCGTCACTGTCGCTTTCAGAGTTGTCGTCGTCACTGTCCTGCGCTGTCGTCACGTCTCGTTCTCGTCGCCTGCTGCTCGCGAATGCTTTGAGCACCAGGTCGTACGACACAGCGTTCGGCACGAGCCCAACGTGGTGCCGCAGCTCGTGCAGCACGTCGAGCGCTGTCGACGGCGCCGCCGACACGGCGCACGCCTGGAGCACGCGGTTGTACGCGTCCAAAGACGCGTACCCGAACGTCTCGTGCATCGCGTGAGTGTACTGGAGCGCACCCGCGACGTCGCCGTGTCGCGCGAACGCGTGAATCAGCTCCAGGTACGTCGCAGCTGTCGGCTGCAGGACGCCAGACGACGCGATGCCTTGGAAGAGCTCGAGGGCGTCGAGATGCGAGCCTGCAGTTGCGCACAGTTCGATCGCGCCGTTCAGAATGTCGATGGTCGGGTGGTACCCGTGGTCGTCCATGAGGTACTGCAGGAACCGGAGCCCAACGTCCGCTTGCTCGGTCCGGCTGCACGCTGCGAACAGCAGCCGCAGCGTCAAGTCGTTCGGTTCGAAGCCCCGTGTTGTCATCGTGTTGAACACACTGAACGCCGCGTCCGTGTCGCCACAGCGCTGGTGGTAGTCAATCGCGGCGTTGAACACAGCCGTGTCGAGGCTGTCGACGGACGCACTGCCGCAGATCCGCGTGATGAGTGCGACGATCCGGTCGTGCACGCGGCCTCCGTCTGCTTCCTCGCCGTCGTCCGCAACGTCTTCGTCGTCCGCTTCGTCTTCGCTCCAACTCCCCACGGCCATGATTCGATCGGCCTCCTGCGCACACACACGCAGCAACGAGAAGTGCGTTACTGCCGACGGCATAATCTTGTCCATGCGCACACTCGACTGGAAGAGCTCGAGTGCGCGCTGAGCGTAGCTCCTTGGCCGCTTCACTGGTGCAGCTCCGTCCTGAAGACTCGTTCGCCGTCGCTCGGACGCAGTCGTTGTCGCGCTCGTGTACACCTTGAGCATCGTATTGATCGTCACCTGGTCTGGCGCGAGAGCACGCGCACGCAGCTCGTCCACGAGTGCCTCTGCGCGCTCGACTGCGTGCTGACGCGCACAGCAGTTCAGCACTGCGTTGTACGCGAGCGTCGTCACGTGTGGGCTGTGCTGCTTCATGAGCGCAAGCACGTGCTCGGCGCTGTCGATCCGTCCGACGCGGCTGCAGAGTGCGAGGACGTTGTTAAAGCTCATAGCGTTCACAGCGTCGCGTCGGACCATAGCGTCCAGTGTGTGCAGCGCTGTCTCGAGACTGTCGGCAGCCGCTGTCACGGGCTGCTGCGTCGCCAGTGCGTACAAGTACAAGTTCATCCTCGCAGTGCCGAGCTCGAGCGCACACGCGCGGCAGAGGAGCAGGAACCGCTCAGTGTCGGCGATCGCGTTCGCTGCAAACAGCCGCTCCCACTGCTTCAGGTTCCCCACGCGGTCGAGGATCGTGTCCGTGTCGTCGGAGTTGTTAGTGTTGTCGGTTTCACAACGTTGCGTGCGGTGGTGGAGCGCACGTTCCAGTGCGTCGATGAGGCCGGTGAGCACTTCCCGGAGGTGCCGAGGGCTCCGTGCGTCGCTCTTGAGCTGCTCTCTCCGCTTCGTACGGGCCGAGATAGCAGCACGCGGGTCTTCGAACGACCACGCGACAGGCGCAGCTGTCGCGTCTCGCGCGTCACAGAGTGCGAGCAGCCGCGTCGTGTCGGCGTTCGCGCGTCCGTTCTCGGCCGCCACTATACGCTCGAGCCTCGCGACGCTCTCCCAGTCGGCGCGTTGCCGGCACGCATCAACCGCAGCATTCAGCACGTCGGCTTCGATCGCACCAACACGCTCCAAGAAGCCGACAGCGTCAGCTAGACGGCCGTCCAAGAGCAGCGCCTGAGTGAGGGACGCGACTGTGATCGCGTCGGGCGTTAAGCCAAAGTCCTGCACCGCGTGGTCGACGAACTCCAGCGCTTCATGCGACCTATCGCTCCCTCGGTTGAGGACGCGCACCATACAGTTCACGACCTCGATCGTCGGCTCAATTCCATCGCGTCGCATTGCGTCGTACAAAGCGTGCGCTGCGTGCGCGTCTCCACTGCGTGTCGCACAGCAGTTGATTGCGTTTGCGTACGCAAACGCACCCGGCGTCTTCCCAGCAGCACGCATCTGCGAAAGCACACGCGTAGCAGCGCGGAGGTCGCGGCGCTTGCTGCACGCGACGAGCGCAGTGTTGAAGCTGCGGCCACTCACGCGGCCGCGTGCGAGCATCTCGTCTAGCAAAGCGAGTGCGCGCTTTGCGTCTCCGCGCTGGCCCCACGCAAACAGCAGCGCGTCATACGTCGGCGTCCAGAGCACTGCCGGTGACGGCGTCTGTGTGTGGGACGGCGTGTGGAGTGCATCCGCGATGCGAGCGGCGCCACGCACGTCCTGTCGCTCCAGCGCGGCACGCAGCTGCTGGTTGTAGAACGCATTGCTGCGGCCGCTCGGCAGTCCGAGCGCTGCGAGCCGCTCGCCCGTCGAGAACGCTCGTCGCAGCATCCGACGTCCTTCGGTTGGTGATTGATTGGGTGTGTGACGACTACAGTGGCTGGCACTCAGCGTGCTATCCGAAGTGCGTAGTGTGCAAGACAGAATAATAAAAAAGAGAGACCGAAGATCTTCCCCTTGTTCCTTCACAGTCGACCAAACCAAGTCGAGAGCTGGAAGCGGAAGCACCAGAAGCTGAAGAAGATGTCGGCGACTGCAGCGGAGGAGGAGCGCGCGCAGGTGCTGAACGCGTACAAAGCCAAAGTGCGCGAGCACCGCGAGATGGAGTCCAGGCAAGCAGCCACTTCGTCGTTCATCCCAGTAATGAGGGGAAGCATTCGTATCGTATCCACTCCTAACACCAGTCTGTCTGTCGATGCTGATACTGACAATGACACAGAGTGAAGAACATGCGTGAGAACGTCAAGACGCTCGTGCGCGAGTACAACAAGACGGAGAACGACCTCAAGGCGCTGCAGGTACGGTACACCCCGTCGCCTGCGTCCTCCCTCTCATTCTCTCTCTCACCTGCCTGCCGCCTATTGACTGCCGACTGGGATGGAACCCAACCAACCACAATGACCACAGAGCGTCGGTCAGATCATTGGTGAAGTGCTCCGTCAGCTGGACGATGACCGGTTCATTGTGAAAGCCTCAAGCGGACCTCGCTACGTCGTCGGCTGCCGCTCGAAAGTCGACAAGAGCAAGCTCAAGGCCGGCACACGGGTGGCACTCGACATGACGACGCTCACGATCATGCGCTTCCTCCCGCGCGAAGTCGACCCGACAGTGTACCACATGCTGAACGAAGACGCTGGGAACGTGTCGTTCTCGAGCATTGGCGGCCTGAACGACCAGATCCGCGAGCTCCGCGAAGTCGTTGAGCTCCCCCTCACGAACCCCGAGCTGTTTCTCCGCGTTGGGATCAAGCCGCCGAAAGGCGTGCTCTTGTACGGCCCACCGGGCACTGGGAAGACGCTCCTCGCCCGTGCGCTCGCGTGCAACATCAACGCCACGTTCCTCAAAGTCGTCGCGAGTGCGATTGTCGACAAGTACATTGGCGAGAGCGCGCGTGTGATCCGTGAGATGTTTGGCTACGCACGCGACCACCAGCCGTGTGTGATCTTCATGGACGAAATTGACGCGATCGGCGGCAGCCGCTTCTCGGAAGGCACGTCAGCGGACCGGGAGATCCAACGGACGCTCATGGAGCTCTTGAACCAGCTCGACGGCTTTGACGCGCTCGGGCAAGTCAAGATGGTGATGGCGACGAACCGGCCGGACATTCTCGACCCGGCGCTCTTGCGTCCTGGGCGGTTGGACCGGAAGATTGAGATCCCACTACCGAACGAAGCGTCTCGGATGGACATTCTCAAGATCCACTCGGGCCCAATCACGAAAAAAGGCGACATTGACTACGAATCGGTCGTGAAACTCACGGACGGGTTTAATGGCGCCGACATTCGCAATGTGTGCACCGAAGCCGGGCTCTTTGCGATCCGTGCCGAGCGTGCGTACGTGCTGGAAGAAGACTTTATGAAGGCGGCCCGCAAACTGGCCGAGACGAAGAAGCTCGAGTCCAAGATGGACTACAGCAAGGTCTGAGGAGGGAAGGAGGGGAGACTGCAGCAGCAGGCGACGCTAAAGGCGCACACGAGCGAGAGAGAGAGAGTGGCACGAAGGTCAACCGGAACATGGCGAATACCATCCTGTCGGTTTATTGGGAGTGAATACCGGTAGCATACCAGTGTACCGGTATTAATGTCAGCTCCCTCCAAAATAGCTTCAACTGAAGCCATTTCGCTGTTACATACACTCCCACCACATGCACGCATCCACAATAATGGGCAGTGCTGTCTGTGAGCTCGTCGGCTTGCTGCGCGACGTGCAGTACCAGCGCTGCCGCCTCATCCTGCAAGAACTCGCAGTCGAGCACACCCAGCTGCTCCCGCACCTCAGCGGTGGGACGGAGAGCGAGTACCTCGCGCTGCTCGAGACCCACCGCACTGTAATCCCACGTGCCAAGTGGGTCGCACACCACCGCTCTGCAAGTCCATTCGTAATCGTAAACGGCGCAACGTACGTAGACAGCGAGGACGCACTCGTAGCGCTCGCAGCCGAGCGCACGCAGCTCTCCCGTGACGAGATCGTCGCGGTCGCTGCGTTCGGCGCTGACCGCGTCGTGCTCGCCCCAGCACAGCAGCTCGCACTGACCGAGGAAGCGCTGCAGGCCAAGGCCGCTGCTGCTGCGAAGCAAGCGCTCTTCCGCACGCGCCAGCTCTCGGGCAACGCGTTCGTGTTCCTCACGTTCGCAGTCGACGGCGTCGTGCTCCCGCGTGTCGAGATTGAGCTCTTCCAGCGCGAGTGCCCGCAAACGTGCCGCAACTTTGCCGCGTTCTGCCAGGGCACAGTCGCGGACGTCATGGACGAGACGCGACTGCTGAGCTACAAGGGCTGCGCTGTCCACCGCGTCGTGCGTGGCGGGTGGCTCCAGACAGGCGACGTGGCGCACGACGGCGATGGTGACGGGCCGTGCCGCTCGGTCTTTGGCCGGAGCTTTGCAGACGAGAGCTTCGCAATCTCGCACGATGCCGTTGGGGTCGTGGTGCGTTCGGACGCTGACACGAATGGATGGATGGATGGATGCTGTCGGTCACTTATACCCACGGTCGCGTTTGGCTCGCTCCATTGTACAGTCGATGGCGAACTCGGGACCGCACACGAACGGCTCGCAGTTCTTCATCACGCTGGCACCGCAGCCCTGGCTCGACCGGAGCAAAGGTGACACGGAGCGCACGCAAAGCACTCCACTCCTCTACTCTGCTCACAGTACTCATTGTGTGCTCACACATCGCTTGTTTAGTGGCGTTCGGACGCGTCGTGAGTGGACTCCACACGGTGCGCACGATCGGAGAACTCGAGACGCTGTACGAGCGCCCGTGCGTCCCGTGCGCAATCGCCGACTGCGGCCTCATCGCGTCGACCTCCGACTGAAGTCATCGACCCCACGCTCTCGTATGAACCGACACGACACCCACACACACAAGGACGCAAGCAGACAAGCAAACGAATGCACACACGCATCTCACCAACTTAAATTAATAGAAAAGGAGTGATGGAGGCACACTCTCCACTCCCTACCGGAACTTCCTCGGCGCTTGGAGCGACGACGCCAGTTGCTTGCCTCCAACCTTGAGCTTCCGGTCAGCTGCGGCCGCCGCTGGCTTCAGTTTGCTCACGTTAGCCATCCCTGATACGCCAGTGCGTGCGCCGAACTTGCGGGTGGTACCTGATGAGTTCGATGGCGGCGCCAGCGGCTTCGCGGTGCTAGACTCTGCCGCCTTGACGACTTTGCTCTCTGTCGGAGGCGCGATGACAGCCTCGGTCGTGTCGTCGTCGTCGCTCTCGTTCGACGCCACGCTACTCGTACTCGCCGTGCTGGCCTGGGACGCAGTGGCGCTGAACGCCTGTGCACTCACCTCGTCGGCTACCGGAAGCTCCGCGACGACCTTGGTGGCGACAAACGACGGAAACGACACGCTCTTCTTGGTCGGCGTCGTCCCAGTCGCTGCATCAACCTGCTCGCGCGTACACGGCAGCACAACAGGCGGGTGAGCAAACCCACCACCATTTGACAGCTCAACTATGACACTCACTCATCACCCCGCACGCACCTTGCGCTTCTTCATGTACGTCGCGAGCTCGTGGCGCTGCTGTGTCGCCTGCTGCGTCGCCTCGTCGACGACAGCGGTCGCTGACTGCGCGACAGTCTCAAACTTGCGCTTTGTCGCACCGGCGTTCACACGCAGCTGCGTCTGGAGCGCTGCGTGTGCGCTCGAGAGCGTCGAGCGGAGCTCGTCGTGCTTGGCGACAAAGTTGCTGTTCGACGCCTCACGGCTCGCAGCGAGCGCAGCTGGCGACGCGCGCTGCTCCGCTACGAGCGCAACGAGCGTCTCGCTGGCCGCGCTCTGCTTCGCCGCCATCTCCTCGATCGACTGCGTCTGCTCCCGCACGCCTGTCGCGACGAGCATGTCGTGTCGAGCGCTGAGCTCGTCGACTTGGCTCCGCAACGACGTTACGCGCGCCTGCAACTCTGTCGAACGCGCCTCTTGTCGCGTACTTTCGCTTGTCCACGCGTCCACTGACGCCCGCACTTCGTGCTCAGCTACAGCTCGCACACTCTCAAGCTGGCGCGTCTGCTCTGTCGCGTTCGCTTCGACGAGCAGCGTCTGCTCCTGCAGCGTCGCCACTTGCGCCATGACGCACGTGTCCACGACCTGCGCGACGTGACGCTTCATTGCGTCCAGCTCCTGCTGCTGCTTCTCGTGCGTCGTTCGCAGCGCTGCGACGAGACGTTCCCGGTTCGCGTGCAGCTGCTTGGCTTGCTCGCCGACAGACGCGTCGATCGCAGCTTGCAGCTCGATGAGCTTCTCGCGCTGCTCAGCCAGAAACTGCGTCGTCTCTGCGCGTGCGTCCGTGAGCGTTGCGCCGACAGCCGCTAGGAACGCTGTGGTCTGCACCTTAGCAGCGCTGAGCTCGTCTGCGATCTTGGCCGCGTGGTCCACGCTCAGCACCACCAGCGCCTCAAATCCACTCTGGGCCGTGCTCTGCTTCTCCTGGATCGACTGCTCGAGCTTCTCCGCCGCTTGGTTGCGTGCGCGCTGCTCCTGTTCGGCCTCTTCCGCTTGCTGCGTGTGTCTGGCGCTCGTCAGTTCCTGAAGCCTCGCGAGCGTTCGCACGAGCTCGTCCACGTCCGCGTCGTGAGCGGTTTGGAGCTGCTCGACCGACGCCGACACGTCTGCAACAAACGCCGCTTGCTGCTCTTGGTGCTGTTCCAGACGCGTCTGGAACGCGGCGATCTGGGCGGCCGACATCTCTGAGAACGAGCCGGCCAAGCGGCTGTTCGCGTCGTCGACAACGCGCTTCCGCTCTGCCACGTACACACACACAACACTGGGATCAGTACCACGTACGAGAGTACCAGCTCCGCATACCACACTGGCGTATGCCAGCCACAGAACCAAGCAGACGCACCAATCTTCTCCATCAAGCGCGTCACACGCTCCTCGCTCTCACGGAACAACGCGGCTGCTCGCTCTCCGTTCGCGAGTAGCACGCGCTCGTTCGTCTCGTACGCTTGTAACGCCAGCGTCGTCGTTGCGAGCGTTGCTTGCGTCGTCTCTAGCGTCGCTTGCGTTGTCGTGAGCGTCCGCTGGGTGTCGGCGAGCGCGTCGTCCGTCTCCTGCTTGGCGCGCTCGAGTGTGCGCAGCTCCTCTTTCTGGTGCGTCACCTCGTCTTCTAGCTCTTTACACGCCCGGTTGCGCCCTTCCAGCTCGTCTTCGAGCTCCGCGAGCTGCGTCGCTTGGCCCACGAGCCGCTCTTGCATCTCTGCAAACTGCGCGGGCGGCAGAAAGATCCCGTCCTTTGCCCGCGCAGCTGAGAGCGCACTCCGGAGCGTCTCAATCTCGGTCCCGTACTCCTTCAGCAGCCCTGCTTTCGTGGTCTTCTGGTTCACTTCCGGTCGGTTCTTAATGTGCTTCGCTCGGTGCGCGTACTCGAGCGTACTCATCGTCTCGTCAATGCTGTCAGCGCACGGAGCGACCGTCGCAATGATCGTCGTCTTGGTGCGGCCGCCGAGCGACTCTTGGAGCAGCCGCGTGAGCTTCGAGTCGCGGTACGGAATGTGCGGGTGGTTGTCTACGAGCGCTGTGATGACGCGGCCGAGCGTGAGGAGGCTCTGGTTAATGTTCCCAGCCTCCCGCGCGCGTGCGTTGCGAGCGCCAGAGCGGCCAATGCACTCGGAGCCAGCGAGGTCGACGAGGTTGAGCTGCCCCGTCTTGATCAGGTCTTCACCGCCCGGGTTGTTCTCTTTCGAGTGGATTCGGATCGTAAAGATACTGTGCGAGCGGCTCGAGTTCTCGTTCATGAGCGTCTCGGACGTCACGCGGTTCCGCACGCCCGTCTCGAGGAGCTCGTACACTTGGCTCGCACTCGTGGTCGTGACTTCAAGCAGGTTCTGGCAGTAGACACCACCGCGCTTCGGGTCTTCCATGAGCCGGAGCTTCTTTGACTCGGGCGCGAGCAAGTCCTGGAGCTCTTCGTTGTAGAGCTGCAAGAACGACACTTTGACGCTAAACTCTTGCGGACTACTCGCTTGGAGCGAACTAAAGATGTAGCGCACACAGCGTGGGATGATGCCCGCCATGTCGTCGTCTGGGGAGAGTGCGCCTTGCATTGTGTGCGTCTTCCCAGTGCCTGTCTGGCCGTACGCAAACACAGTACAGTTGTACCCGGCGAGCGCTTCGTCTACTGCTGGCCGCACGACGGCCTTGAACACGTCGCTCTGCGTCGAGTACTGGCCAAAGACGCGGTCGAACGCATAGCTGCGGCGCTTTGCGACCGCGACTTCGTGCGAGTTGCTCTTGCAGAGCAGCACGGGCGGCCGCCCAGCCGCTTTCTCGCGCTCGTTCAACGGCCGGCACCGCACAGCCACCTGCACGTGCGACTCGGTGGGGGGTAGCGACGCGACTGCAGCCGCGAGGCGAGTGGGGGTTGTGGGTGGGGGTGCAGGCAGCGCAGAGCTGCTGCTACTGCTGACAACGGCAGCCGTGGTGCTCACGCTCATCGCTCACTCAGACGCTTCACTCGTCCCGGGACTTGGAATTCGCTTTGATAATCAGCGGATGTGCGAATAATCGGCGCGCCTTTTTGAGAATTTGAATTGTGGACAAGTGCACATCAAATTGCTAGTGACAAAATACAGGAATTTATCAGAAACCGCTCAAGACGCGTCACTACATTAAATGCACGTCATCGATCATTGAAGGATGTCTTGCAAGTCTCACAGGAGTGACAGCAAAGGTGACGACTCCTTTGATGAAGGTACCATGGTGATGAACAAGGCCGAGCAGATGAAGTAAAGCAATTTAAACACCTCCCAGTCACTGCTTGAAACACACGTGAGCTCACGCACGCGCTGTCCGCTGCCATCTGGCGAGGAGAGCGTGTAGCTGCATGACGAAGCGCTCGATCTGCAGGTGCCGGCCGGCTGTGCGCCGGTTGCTTCTTGTGAGCAGGGAAATTTCAAACAACAACCACCGCCACTAATGTCCGCAGCTCGCACACGTGGCGCGTTCATTCATTCATGTGCGAAGCTTCAGGCTCGTGCTGCTTGTGACGATTCTTGACTGAGGGCAAGTCACTGATTTGCGCGCTCGAATCTTGCTCTCTCATGTGTCGGTGGTCGCGCTGCTGCCACCACACACGAGCTGCATGTGGGACGCGCTCACGTCCAAGGCACGTCACAATCCAAACGAGTAGTTGGCTCTGGTTGCTTGCCTTTAGCTCGAATGATTGTGGACGAGCTGTTGAACCTTGCTTGCCGTGTCGCTTGAGCCGTTCGACTCGTCCGATACATTTTCATTGTAAATGTCCAATTTTACCCAAGCTTGATCGTGACATCATCGCTGTCACAACACTCGGCCAATTGTGAGCCAGTCTTCGCAAAGCACGTCGTCGTCGGCAGTGCCAGCGCTCTGTTGCCACACGCGTGCGCGCTCACGTGACAAACCGAGCGAGTGACTAAGCAGAGAGGGAGGGCGCTGTGCTCAGGCGATTGCTGGGGCCGCTGAAGCGAATCGAGTGAAGGGACGGCCGCCCTGGGACATCACTCTCGTTCTCGCTGGGCACCTCTCACAGCGCGTTCCGTATCCAAGTCGCGCGCACGCACTCACACTCTCCTCTGGCGCATCATTCGCTGTCACCGAGTGACGTCAAACGATCTAAAGGTGCCACTTTCGACTTGCCCTCCCATGCCGCAAGCTGTCGCGAGCGGCTCCTCTTGGTCGACACCGCAGCGCTCACAACGCACTGGCTTTTCGCACTGGGACGCGCTCTGCGACCTTGTAGCGCACATCGTGGTGCTCCCAGTCGTCTGCATGAGCGTCTGCAGCGCCATGGGACTCCTGCTCGGCCTCGAGTGCATCGAGAAGCTCCCACCTGCACTCAACACTGCAATGGAGTGTGTCCTCGGGCCCCATACGACGGTCTACGACGACGACAGCGGCCGCGAAAAGACGGCGCAAGACGACGACGGCGACGCAGCTGCGCGTCGGCCGCTAAAGAAACAGCGCGCCGACGCCGACACCCACACACCTACGACCAGTACGAACACGCGCGTCTTTGCTGCCACCACTAGCGCCAATACTGCGACTGCGAGCGGACTGGACGCGAGTCCGCTCGTGCGCACGCTCCATCCTGCGTCCACGCTAGCGTCCCACGCCGCTCTAAAGCGCCGCGTGGTCATCTGGGACTTGGACGAGACACTCGTGCTCTTTGCGTCGCTGTACACGGGCGCGTTTGCGCAGACGCACGGTAAAGACGTGGCGACTGGCGTGCAGCTCGGCGAGCAGATGATGACGTTCCTCCTCGTGATGCTCGACCGCCACTTTTTCTTTGACGAACTCCACGACGCCGACGTGGCCCACATCCACGCGCTCAGCACAGACGCTGCGCTTGCTGATTCGGCCCACAGAGTCCGCTATGAACGCATCCGCGCCATCTACGAACGCAAACGCGCAGTCGACTTTCTCACCGACGCCCACAGCGAGTGGTTTGCGATTCGCGAGACGCTCGTGGCAGCGATTGACGCGTTCTCGACTGGCTGGCTGCACGAAGCGCGCCAAGTGCTCACGCTCCTGTCGGCGCCGAGTGGGAGCAGCAAACGTATGAAGAATGGCAGTGGAACGCCTGTGACGACGCCGCTGTACGAGAACATCAACGTGCTCGTCACGAACTCGCAGCTCGCACCAGCGCTCTGCAAGTGCCTCGTCTATGGACTCGACGCGTTCTTCCCGATTGAGTCGGTCTACAGCTCGGCGACAGTGCGCAAACAGACCTGCTTTGAGCAGATCCTCCACGCGTACGCGAGTGGTGCTTCGGGTGTAGAGAGCTCTGCTGACGTCGAGTTCATCGCGATTGGCGACGGTGCTGAAGAGGAGCACGTGAGCCACGCGCTCGGCATCGAGTTCCACAAGATTTGCTCGCTTACTGACCTCCAGCGCCTGCGCGTCGACCTCGAGCTCGACGCGCAGTCTTTCATGTAAGAACTCCTTCCAATACACCTACCTATTTATTTGGAACCAACTAGTCGGTCACAACAATACCGGTACAATACCGATGTCAATGACAACGATGGCGTCACTGATCGCCGCTGATTGGCCAGAGGGAAAGGCATAACGGAATTCTTCCACCACCGGCGTCATCGACACCAGCGGAGCACCGCTCATCGGCATGGACCGGTTTTTGCGTGCAATCCAGCGCGTGAAGCCGCTCGAGCACTTCCGCACACCGCAGCACGCGCCGGCGCTGCGCCAGGTCCTCACACTCGTGGACCTCGTAGCGTACGGCGTGGGCTGCTCTGTTGGCGCCGGTGTCTACTCGCTCGTGGGCGTCGGCGCACAACTTGCCGGGCCCGCGGTTTCGCTGTCGTTCCTCGCAAGCGGCGTCGCGTGCATCTTCACGTCGCTCACGTACTCGGAGTTTGCAGCGCGGCTGCCGGTTCGTTCCTGTTTTAGTGTGCTGTTCGCTTGCGAGAGATTGAGAGATTGAGAGATTGAGAGATTGGCGACGCGAATTCCTCACGCTCGTCCACAACAGGTCACGGGCTCGGCGTACACGTTCGTGTACATTACGTTCGGCGAGTTGGCAGCGTGGCTCATTGGTTGGAACCTCACGCTCGGTTATGGGATATCGGCGGGTGCGTGGTGTTGCGGACCTGGCGCTCGCAACCAGTCAGTTGTCGCTGACGCTGACGCCTCTCACGTACGCAGCTGGTATCGCGCGCAGCTGGGCGGCGTACGCAGACCTCTTCCTCCAGCACTGGGGAATCCACCTCCCGCACTGGATCGTCACGACTGAGATCATGGGCCAGTCCTGCAGTCTCCTGGCGTCTATGCTCGTGCTCGCGTGCACCTTCATCCTGCTCGCGGGCGTACACGTGCGTTGGACAATGCACAGAGCTAGAACTGGAGCTGGAGCGTACGCTGACATGTGGTTGGTTTGCTGTGGCTGCGAGGCATGTAGGAGTCCGCCAAGTTCAACGCCGCAGTGACGCTGCTCAACATCTCGGTGCTCATCTTCGTGGTCGCGTTCGGCAGCACCCAGGTGGACACTGCGAACTGGGCGGACTTCATGCCGGCCGGCGTCCATGGGGTCGTGACTGGCGCTGGTGTCGTCTTCTTTGCGTACCTGGGCTTCGACATGGTCGCGTGTCTCGCTGAAGAAGTGCAGGAGCCACAGAAGACGCTCCCGAAAGGCATCATCGGCTCGCTGCTCATCTCAATGGCGATCTACGTCGGCGTCTCGCTCGTCGTCACCGGCATGGCCCCTGTGAGCGTGCTCGGCAGTGACGTGCCGCTCGTCAACGCCTTCGCGTACCGGAGCATGACGTGGGCCGGGAAGATCGTGTCGTTCGGCTCAATCTTTGGGCTCACGACAGCTGCGTTCACGTGCCTCATGGGCCAGCCGCGCATCTTCTACCAGATGGCGAAAGACGGGCTGCTGCCCAAGGTCTTTGCAAAGCTCCACCGTACAACGCACGTGCCAGTCACGAGCACTATCTTCACAGGCGTGCTGGTGGCCGCCATCTCGTTTGTCTTTAACCTCGACTTCCTCGCGAACGTCATCTCGTGCGGCACGCTCCAGGTGTTTACGTTCGTGAACGCTGGCGTGCTCTTGCTCCGGATGCAGTCGCCGACCGACGTCACAGGCACCAGCAGCAGCAGCGCGACCGTCGCGACCCGCGTGCTGCTGTTTGTGGCCGCGAGCTTTGCGTTCTCGCTCTCGTTCGCCTTCAGCGTGCACTGGATCGGCCAGTGTATCTTCGCATTGTTCCTCGCTGGCGCCTTCTGGTCCATCCAGCGCCTGGAGAAAGTCATGTACGGACGCTTGATACCACGTGTGCTTGCGGCCGTGAGGGGCTGACCACAGGTGGTCGTATGTGGGGTCTCCTGCTACTGTGCCTCTGTTGTAGTGATACGTCGACGACGTTCAAGTGTCCGATGGTGCCGCTCGTCCCGTGCCTCGGGATCCTCGCAAACATCTACATGATGGCGAGCATCCCAGAGTCCGGCTGGTGCGTGCGTGTGTGTAGACAGCCACGTAGTCGTCACGTTTCCAGGCACTTGTGTAGTGAGCAGAAGTGCTGACGCAACCGTATCTCCTCGCTCCTGCAGGTGGGGAGTGCTCATCTGGCTCTCGATCGGGAGCGTCGTGTACCTGAGCTACGGGATCCGCCACAGCGCGCTTTCCCACGACGCACTGAAGATGCCGCTCCTGTAGGACGCCACAGTAGCAGGGAAGTGGAGGCACTGACGACCTCAAACCGCTCCCTCGTTCGAGAGGCGCTCTGTGCGACTGCTGCGTACCAGCTGCCGGCTGCTAATGAACGAACTTGGTGCTCACTCTATC
>JAASFJ010000699.1:0-16997 GCA_023333755.1 Globisporangium uncinulatum
AGACGAGAGACGAGAGACGAGAGACGAGAGACGAGCCTCGATACGACCGAGAGCAGCTCTCTGCTCCCATGTGCGTACGTGACAGCGTACGTGCGAGCAGAGCGATCGCGATGGCATCACACCATTGCGAGAGCTAGAGCGCTACGCTTGTATACAACGTATACAACACTTTCAATTTTCAAGCAATGCAGACACAGATTCAGGATCCTGATTATGCAGAAAACGGTATGTTTTCTGAGTCTGTTTTATATCCGTAAGGAGTAACTGTCATCCGGAAGGGATAGTACTGTATTCCTAATGTCATTGGCGGCCCCGATGTGCAGATAAAATACCAAATCCCTCTGATAATCTATATCACTGCTTATGACAAGAAGTAATAGGATTTTGAAGTGTTAGCCAAAATGCATGAGAATGCTATCGTGATACCAATGGTATCAAGGAATACATTTTTATTCTAAACATTTTTCAACTAAAATCATGACAAGCCGCCAATGACATGTGGCCGCCTTTGACATGAGGAATACGGTATTATATATCGCAAGTCAAAATGAGCTTGTTGCTGGCTGCCAATCAAATCTGCCACTTTGACACCACACCACCTCGGACTGGAAGTCCGGAGCTGCTCGTGGACCAGACCAGCGCCGGCCGAACGCCGACAGCAACAGCACCAGCAGCCATGGGCAACAAGCGCCGCATGGGCCACATTGGCTTCCAGTCGAGCGAGATCGCGTTCATCGAGGACGAGATGGCAGCGATCGCAGCCGAGTACGGGCTCGCGATCGACGCGGACGTGGCGCAGCACGTGCACCAGCGCCAGGACGCCAAGAAGGCGCGTCGCAAGCAGCCGCAGCCTAAGATCAGCGGTGGTGGCAATGACAGCTCCGCTCCAGTGCCAGCGAAGCGCCCGCGCGTCGTCCTTCACGCGCTGCCCTCTCGGTTCCGTCACGACACGTCACTGGCTGACGTGAACGAGCACGGCGAGGTCCTCGACATGCTCCGGGACGTGCTGCCAGAATACGGGACACTGGCCCAGTGTGGCGTGCCTGGCTGCAGCTGTCGCCACGGCGGTCGGGAGATCGTTCTGGACGCGCGTGTGAAGAAAGAACACCACTCCATGGCGACAGTTGACGCTCTCAGAGCTGGCCAGTGCAAGCGGTGCCAGCACGGTGTGCTCCAGCACGCAATCATTGTGCGTGACGACGGCGACAGCAGCAGCAGCGCCAGCAGCAAGCCGAGCGGCGGCCAGCGGCTCTTTAGCGCGCTCTTCCAGCTCATCCGACTCGCTCGGGTCGCCGGCACGATCTACAGCTCGCGGGTCTGGTCCCAGTCAGCGACGGAGCTGCTCGACGCACTCCTCCAGCACGTCACTGCGCAGTTCGCGACGGGCGGCACTCAGAACGGACAAAAGACGCTCGCGGAGCTCCACCACGAACAGCAGGTCGTGCGGGCGCTCGAGACGCAGCTGAAGAAAGCGACGCGTGCGACTGGCGCGAGTACACGCGACGAGATGCCGATCCGCCTCGCGTGCGTCTACGACGACATGTACTTCCAGTGCTACTACGCGTCGATCGTGCTCTACGGCCGCGCATGCGGTGCAGTGCCGGCCCCAGACGCGTACTTTCGCGACCTCGAGCACTTTTGTCCAGCTGCTCAGCCGCAGCTTGAAGCGTTCGTGAACACTGAGCTGGTTGTCGGCGACACCGACAGCAGTGACGACACGTCAGTTGTCGACGCACTAGCGCTGCCGGTGCGGGCCAACAAGAAGCCAGCTGACGTGCCAGTGCTGCTCGACATCTTCCACGCACGGCTACGAGAAGGCGTGCGGCTCTTCTATGAACAAAGCGTCGGGATGCACGGCGAGATGGACGCGTTGCTCGTGAACCCGCACTTGATTGCGTCCGCCCAAGCAGCGGTCGCGAGCAAGAAGAAGAAGAAGCCCCAGAAGAAGCACTACCGTCGCGAGCGCGGCAAGACTGGTGCGTCCAACAGTGTCGGTGACAGTAGCGCGACAACGACAGCAATCACCACCAACAACAACGGACTGGTGGAGCTCCCAGCGTACGCACTGCTCGCACAGTGGCGCAACAACTGCCGCGACTGGTGCTGTCACCTGTACGCGTACGCGACACCGACGTCCGAGGCACTGACAGTTGTCGGCGAGTACGCGCCGCTCGTCGAGATGGGGGCAGGCACTGGCTACTGGAGTTCGCTGCTGCAAGCACGTCACGTCGACATTGTCGCGTACGACAAGTGTCCGCCGACAACCGACGGCGCGACTGGTCCACGTGCGCACCGGCAGGAACGGAACGCGTACCACGGCCAAGTGCCGCCGTTCTGTGCGATCGGCAAAGGCGGTCCGGAAGTGCTCACGCAGACAACGCCAAGCAGCGACATGGCGGCACGCAACCTGTTGCTGTGCTACCCGCCACCACACGACGACATGGCGCTCAACTGCGTGCGGAGCTTCCAAGGCGAGTTCGTGATCCACATCGGCGAGTGGCAGGGCGACACAGGCGACCGGCGCTTCGAGAAAGAGCTCCATGTCCGCTTCGCGCTCGTGCGGGAGCTCGCGTTGCCGAACTGGGGCAACTCGGCATACCACTTGAGCGTATGGCGACGCAAGCGCACGACGCCTTTCAAACAAGTGCCGTGCACAGCGCTGTCGTGCTTTACGTGTCGCAAGTCGCTGGACGACGCAGTCGACGAAGGCGAGCCACTGAAGCGGTGCATGCTGTGCAAGACGAACGTGTATTGCTCGGCTTTCTGCGAAGAGCGCGGCCGGAAGACTCACAGTGCGGAGCACGCGAAGCGGCTCGTGTTTCTCGAGAACGACAGCGACCTCGAGTTTGAGAACGAGCTGCATTACGCACCGCTAGTCGCGGTCGCGGAGCTCGATACGGCCGAGGCCGACAAGGTCGTGAAGATCCAGAAGAGCTGGAAAGAGCTGACTGGTGCTGATGGTGACAACGACCACGACCACGACAACGACACTGGCGACAGCGACGGCGACAGTATCGACGACGAGGACGACGCGGCACACGCGAGCGGCGACGACGACTCGGACATGAAAGACAGCGACATGGACGACGAGGACAGCGACGAGCAGAGTGAAGAGGAAGAAGACGACGACGATAATGACTCGGAGCAGGAGCAGCGTCGTGCTCCGCCTGCGAAAAAGCTGCGTCCGTCTGAGACGAAGCCTGCTGCTGTGTCCCAGCCCAAGCCAAAGACGACAGGCTTCGCGTTTAACTTTAAAGCGTAGGCGGCAAGCGCCGTAGCAGTACACAACTTAGAGCATGGCAACAGTGTCCACAGAAGCCCTCTCTGATCGTAGAGACTCACTCGTGTGGCGTACACAACGTAACGGCTCGGTATTTCTTGTCCTTCTGTCGCTTGCTCGTCCAAGTCGGCAAGGCCAAGGGGATGCCGGAAGAGGAGCCCGTGGTCGTGGCGCTCCGGCGCAAAGTGCGTAGCCTCGAGACGAACCTGCTTGAGTGGCGGCGCTGTGCGTGCACTTTCACACGCGACGCTCGGCTCGAACTCGAGCTCAGCGACGACGACGTGGATGATGTCGAGCTGGACGACGCCGACGCGAGCGACGGAGGCAGCGACGCCGCTAGCCGACGACTGCGCGGCACATGTCGCGTCGTTATCGACTTGGCGTCGCAGCTGCGCCGCATCGAGCAGAAGCGCAAGAACAAGACGCGGTGCGAGATAGAGTACCACTACCACCATGTCGTTGGGTCGGGAGGTGGTCGACAGAGCAGCCGACACGGGGTGCGGACCGAAGAGCTCATGGCGTCGTCCGCTAAACACTGCCAGCAGTTCGTCGACCAGGTGCGCGCAGCCGAGCAGCACGGGAAGCGCGCCGAGAGCATTCGTCTTGGGTCCTTGCTGGCTGCGAACGTGGCGGCCAGCGGGACTGTGCTTCCAGCACTGGCGGTCGCCCAGTCGGCATCTTCCGTCTCGCAGTCAAGCAGTGACGTGACGACAAACGTCGCAGTGGGACGACGCTCTGGAGGGTCCCAGCTTTCACCACCGAAAGTAAAGATCGATGACCGACGCCGTGTTCACACGTCATTGGCGTCGACGAGCGAGAAGAGCGACGAGATCAGTGCACCTGCAGTGTGCATCGTCGACGCGTCCGACATGTCGATGCCAAGTCGTCACGGCGACACGGAAGCGACGATGTGTGTGGCTGCCGCTGGCGTATCGCCTGGAGCAGCGATGAGACCGAGTGCTGATTCAGGGTTGGCAGGTTCGATGGTGTCATCTACTGCCAGCCATCGACGAAGTGGCGCCGACGTCACGTGCCGCGCACAGCACCGAGCTGTCGCTCCACGAGAGTACGAGGTACGTTGTCGCTGCTGCGACTAGAGCTAACCCATAGAGTTGACTGAACAATGATGCACTGACGGGATCAACTCGCTGGCCCCCTCGTTAGTCCGACACGTTGGACTCGAGCAGCGGCGCCACGTCGCCAAGAGCGCTAGGCGACGAGCCCGAGCCATCCAACTTTGTCAGCACAGTGAACAAGTTCGCGGGCAATAATAACTGCGCACTGGGACTGAGCCAGCTGAGCAGCCACCACCAGAGCAGCAACAGCAGTAGCAGCGCGACAAGCAAGATCCTGTTGTCCTCGAAGCCGCTCCCACACGAGCTCTTTGCCCAGCGGCTCGCGTCGATCCGAACAGCAACAGGGATCGACACGCGCACGTTCAGCAGCGCCGCACGAGCGAACACTGTCGACGACAGCGACGACGACGAGGGCTTTGAGACGCGTCGGAAGGCGCGCATGGACCGGATGGTCCTGTCGCCGACTGGACGCGCACCCCGACGAGCAATCGGTGACACGACTGCACCACGAAGACGACCGAGCGGGAACGTCTTTGGCCACGGTCGCAGCCACGAACGCGTGTCTCGACGGCGGAACAGCGCCACTGCGCCGTCGCCGAGTCTCGTCGCGAGCCTCAGTCGGCTGCGTGTCGCCGACCAAGACAATGACACGAGCGACGACAGCAGTAACCGCGCCGAGCTGCACATCCTCATGCGCGTCGAGGCAGCGCTGCGACAGCTCGAGAAGGAGAACGCACTCGCGAAGGAGCGCGAGCAGGCGCTGACGCACGAAGTGCAGACGCTGCGGGACACGCTCCGTGTCCAGAGCGCAGAGACGAAGCACGTCGAGGCGCAGTTCCATGAACTCGTGCGCGAGACCGGCGAGTGGAAGCATGCGGCCCAGCGTGCTGAGCGGAATGCGATTCAGCTCGAAGACGAGCTCGAGATTGCGCGTGAAGAAGCGCAGCTGCTGCACAGCGAGAAGCAGCGGCTCAAGCACCAGAACAAGGAGCTGCTCACGCAGGTGCATCGGCTTGACTCGCTCGTCTACGGACGCTTCTGATCCGACAGTGACGCCGCAAGCGCACAGGACGCAACCGAACCCCTCCCCCTCCTAAGACGTAGTAGGGAGCCGCTTGTGTACGTACAGCTAGAATGGCCACCCTTCGCTTCTCACCCACACCCACACACAGACTATCATCTACAGGAACCCATTGCCCGAACTGGTCCAATTCCGAGCGTCAAACTCGTCTGAGAACTCTGTCAGCGAGCGTTGAGGTGTCGCCGTCGTTGAGTCGCCTGTCGATGGCGGCGACGGCACAGTCCCACTGTCGCTTTCTGCGCTGCTATCGGCCCTCCCCTTGGTCTTTCGACGAGGAAACAGGCGCCGGTGTGATGTCGTCGGTCGCTTCGACAGCCCTGCTGTCGTCTTGGCGGCACCACTGTCGCCCTCGGCCACCGCACTGTCTGCGTTGTCGCCCGTCCTGGAGCGCGTCGGCACCTTTCGCGACACAACGACGACATTCTCCACCGTGTCGCTGGCGCTATCGTCCCCTCTCGAGCGCGTCTCGTCAACGACCGTTACAGTGTCCACAGCCACCGCCGCTGCCGTCGCTGCCGCCACGACCTCGGCTGCGACCTCTTTCTCAGCTCTTGTCGCGTCCGCTGACTGCCAGATCCACGACAGCCACGCCGGCGTGACTGCGTACATGAACGTGCTCCAGATCGCGTCGCCGCTCTGCGCTTGCACCGTCTGGTCCTTCACGACAGTGCCGACAAAGAGCTTGGCGTGGTTCTGAATGTCCGCACGGCTCAGCACGTCGTGCACGGCTTCACCAAGCGTGCTCGAGACAGTCTTCTTGACAAAGTCCTGTGCGACTGTGTGCCCGAGGAGCTGGGTGAGGTTCCGTCGGGTCGCTGCGTCCTGCATGAGCTGCTCGAGCAGCAGGAGCACGCTCTGTCGCGACGACGGGTCCGCGAGTGTGGCTCGGAGGAGGTCGATGACGTGGCGGCGTGTCGTCGGGTCCGCCAGCAGCGTCGCAACGACTTGCTTGGACAGTGTCGTCACGTGTGCGAGCGTCACGGGGTCGTTCAGTGTGTGCACGACGAGACCGCGGAGCGCATCCCTTGTCGCGTCCATTACTACGAGCTACAAGAGAGAGAGAATCAGCACGTATGATTCAGACTCAGTTCAGTATCGACACACGACAGAGAGAGAGACGTCGGCTCTAGCGTACCCGCTGGAGGAAGTGCGACGCTTGCTGCAGGACGTTCGGGTCGTTGAGCACTGTCTGGACGATCTGAGACGCTAGTTCCTGCACCTCTCACCACCGCGTACACGTCAGCTTTCTCTCTCTTTTCGTCGGCTCGCTACGATACAGAGACACTAAGAGCGCACCCGCGTCTGTCCCTGCAGCGCCTCGTCCTGGAGCGACTTGGACGCCACGTCGGCCGTGTGTTTGCTCACGCCGAGCTTGAGCTCCGGCGCGAACGCCACGAGCGCCACGACCAGCGCGGTCGCCCCTGCTACCCACACCCACAGACGCTGGGGGCGCCGCAAGAGCTGCCGCACCAGCTCCCGGTCGCTCGCGCCGTCCAGTGCCACCGCGATGGGTGGGCGCGGCGTGTGGTTTCTCACAGGGTTGCTGGCGCCGCTGTGAGAGCTGTTGGGGGTACTGGCGATGCTGAAACGGCGCGGCGTGCAGAGGACGCGACCCCGGGCGGCTGTGAGCGCACACACGCGACGCGCGAGCATTTCGTCCACTTTCTGGAGCTGTTGGCTGGGGTGGAATCCGTCGGATTTTGAAATACAGAACTGGTTCTGTATCTACGGGTACAGTACAGTACCTACGAGAGTGGCACCAGGCTTTCGAATCCAAAGCACACGAAGGTGTCAAGTCCACGTTTGAGGTTGGCGTCGTCCTCAACCAACAGTTCGTCCGTCGCCATGATCCAACAAAAGTAACTCGCTTTACACATGCTGTTTCGATTAGCCGCCAAGTTACAAAGAACGCAGGCACGAGCACTCGCTCTCTCTCTTTGCTTCTCCGCTGGACGAGGGCTCGTCATTCCACCATCTCGCTGCGCTTGCTCTTGCCGTGCGTGCGGAACACTGCATTGAGAACGCGGTCGGACTCGCTGGACAAGCGGGGGAAGAAAACGTCTGACGCCGCACAGCGCTCGCCAGCCGCGCCTCACGTTCCTTGGACATCTTCTCTGTCGTTCTGCTGTCACTAAACCCGTCGGTGTCGTCGTCAGCTCGCATAGTTAAAAAGATTGGCACTGGTACTTCCACACGACAGCAAAACAGTCGCCGCTTCCGGTCGCAAAGTACGGCGACGCGGGTGAGGACGCGACGCTGATCACGGAATTCCGGTAGCCAGTCAGCGTCAGCACCGAGCGCGATGATCGCGGGTCCCAGAACACCACCGAGCGGTCCTTCGACCCCGACATGAGCCATCTAAAGCAGACACAGCAGCAAACAGTCACAGTGAGCAAGCTACTCGCATACTCGGTAGCTGAAGAAGCACAACTCCTCCATCTCCAGCCAAGCCAACAAAGCAGCGACAACATACCTTCCGTCGGGCGTGTACGCCACCGACAGCACAAAATCCTTGTGGCCTTGGAACAGCATGCGAGGGCGTGTGGTCGTCCGCCCTTGCGCACACACGTCCCACAGCATAATGTTCCGGTCCAGCGAGCCGGAAATCAGGTTCTTGCCGTCCGGAGAGAACGCGATCGAGTACACCGAGTCGCTGTGGCCCTCGAGGCGGTCGAGCAGCTGCGCTGTCTCCGTGTCCCAGATGCGCACCACCTTGTCCAGCGAACCCGCTGCCAGCAGCCGGCCGTCCGGAGAGAGCGCGACGGACGTCACGCCGTCCGACGGACCGCCGCTCTCGCTGCCAAAGATCTTCTTGCACTGGCCCGAGCGTGCGTCCCACAGACGCACTTTCCGGTCGCCGGAACCCGACACAATGAAGTCGTTCACGTAGTCGAGCGAGTAAATCTCCGACTCGTGGCCAGTCATCGCTGGACCTTCTTCGTTCGACGCAATGTCCCAAATGCGAATCGTGTTGTGCGGCATGCCGGCCACGAGCTTCGTGCAGTCCGGCGAGAAGCACACGGCGCGCACGTACGCGTCGTCGGCCTCGTTCGCTGCGGCTGCCGCGTTGTTTGCGTTCCCGTTGTTCGAGCCTGGGCGAGACACAAAGAACTTGCGGTCGCCAGTCTTCACGTCGAACACTTGCGCAGTCTTGTGGCATCCCGACGCCATCATTGTGCCGTCGTTCGAAAATCGCACCACGCACACGACGCTCTGGTGGTCCATCGACTGGTGCATCTCGGCGACAGGGCGTTCCGACTCTTGGTACGACATGGAGCCTTTCGACGAGTACACGCAGCTCCAGTTGAGGCGACTCGCTTTTGAGTTCGACGTCTTCTGCGTCGCGTTCGATCCCGACGAGCCCGATGACGCGTTCGCATTCACCTCTTGAGGCGACTGCTTCACGCCGCCAGAAGCGCCCGAGGGCGTCGGGGTCGACGCTGACGCAGCTTGACCAGAGTTCGTGCTCGACGACGGACTCGACTCTGCCGACCCGTGGTGCTCACGGTGGATCTTGGGCACTGACGGGATCATCGAGCTCGACGCGTTCGAGCCGCTCGCCGCACTCACCGACGGCAAACTGCCTTTTCCGTTCGTGATACTCGGAATGATACTCTGCTCACTCCCACCGCTGTTGCCACCGCCGTTCGTCTTGGACTTCTTAATCACAGGAGACGTCGAGCCAGATTGCGTAGCGCTGCCGACTGGTGGAATGCTCCGCCCGTCCACTTTGCCGTTCGCTTCTTGAATCGCATCGCGGTTCAAACCAGGGATCGGACCGCGGCGGTTCGGCGGCGTCGTCGACTGTCCTTCGAGCGGACTCAGCTGCGGCGGCGGCGCCTGTTGCGGTGGCTGGCCTTGCGGCATTGGCTGCTGCCCGAGCTGCTGCAGCGAACGCGACGCTGGCTGGACAGGGACGACCCGCACAGGCGAGTTCGAGCGCGGGTTGCCTGGCCGGTTCGACGGTACGCCAGCAGGTCCGTTCACGCCGCCGCCTGCCATCATCGCGTCGTCCGGCATAGAACCGCCCGAGCCCTGGGTGCGCAAGCGCTTGTTGTTCATCTTCACTTGGCCCGCGGCCGCTGCTGCCGCGGATTGGCCTTCGAGCTGGCGCCGCATGCGCATCATCTCGTCTTCGTACTGCTGGCGAATGCGGCGGTGGTTCGCTTCAAGCGTCTTGAGCGTCTGCTGGATCTGGTCCATCTCGACGACCTGCGACTGGATCTTGCGCTCCATCTCGAGCTGCTCCATCTTGGAAATGTTGAGCTGTTGAATCGCGGCTTCATACTCGGCTTTCACTTGGTCGAGCATGTCGCTGATGCGGTTCGACGCCGCGCCCGCGTTCGCCATTGGCGGCATGTTCGATGGGTTCGGCGCTCCACGGATCTGCGGCGGCGCAACGTTCACTGGCGGGTTGCCGCCGCCGCGACGGGCCGTTCCAGGGGCGGCAGACGAGTACATTCGAAGAGGAGGTCGGCTACAATATTACTGCTGTTGGCACGAGAGGCTGCGCACCAGTGGTTTGCTGCGTAACGTAGGCAGTTGGTAAATGTGGTAAGTAATTGGTGTTGATGACGTCGGAATGGGAGGGAGGGGACGGCATTCCCCCTCCTCCACCCACACTCATGCGAATGAGCCATACAAAGTCGCTCGAACCAGCACAGCGAACGCACCGTCAGTGAGTTGAAATGACAGTGAGGAAGTGAGGGGGAAGTCGCTCGCTCTCCACTTTGTTGTCGCTTGAGGGGGGAGGGAGGAGAGGGGGGCTCGCCTTACTCACCTCCAGCCGGATGTTCTTTGCTTGCGCTTGTCGTCTCCAATTTCCTTCTGAGCGATGCGATGCGAGCGGGCGGGCGACGGGCGGGAGTGAGTGAGCGGCGGCGGCGAACGCGAACAAAACGTGAAATTCAGGCTGGCGCGATCCTGTCTTGTGTGATATGTCCGACACGTCGCGCGCTGATAATCGGCAATGAGAGAGCGCGTTTGTATGAAGTCAGCACGCCGCCGAGCCTGACTGCTATCATATGTGAGAGGTTGGACACTGGAATGATGGCTCAATACAAAAGCTGAAAATACGCGGTTCCTGGTTTCCGATCGCGCAGAACAGCTTCAGCAAGGTTACAGAAACAAGCCAAGAAAGGGGATGTGGCAGTTTTGCTGGATCCTGAATTTCAGTGTTGTGTTCAGAAATTCAAACAACGAGAGAGAGAGGGGAGAGGTGCATGCACATGGGGGGAGGTCGACCACGCAGTCTGGGGACAAAGCAGCGTCCCACCTCGGCTCGTCCCGAATCCCGAACCAAACATTTATTCGTGGTGACGGCACCAGCACGAAAAAGAAGCCATCACGACCACCACATCCTGGGTTGTGGACACACGTGGCAGTCGCTCGCTGCTTGCCGCGAGATCGAGGGCCTGAAGAGCACTGCGCATATCGTAACTTGTTGGAGCAATAATATGAGCCCGCTGCACAGCACAGTACTCTCCATCAGAATCAACTCAATTGGTCGTCATCACCCACCAACCGATCGGCAGTTTCAGGTTGCGAGACGGATACGATTCGTGGCAGCAGCCAATTGACACATTATTGAATTGATACAGTTGGTGGTAGCAAATAGTCGCGCGTCGCCACCGACTGATGGGGGATGTGCGCACTCTCTTTCTGCAATGCAGTCACCCCGATCAAGCAACTCGCCGTTCGTCCCGCTGTTGCTGCCATCCGCTTCCTGGAGACCTCTCTCACTCCAACGCCAACTTCGCACCAGCGTGGTGGTCTCTGTTTTCTCCAAGCACTCGCAGTATGTACACACCTCGTTACGGCGGGTTCGCGCTTTCAGCCTACGAAGCAAAGGCATGCCCACTAAGCGCGGATTTGCTGCTTGACATCAAGCAGGAGTCCAGCGAGAGTCGGCGGATCTGGTCCGTATCCGTAGCCATGCTCGCGGTTGGTGGCACCCCAGATGCTCACACATGGCGTGAAAGGTGCCAGCGCAGCTCGAGGAGACTGGTCACTGGCACGCAGGACGAAATGGTCCTACACACTGCGGTGAAGCAGGTTTGGCCGCGCTCAGACGCTTATGAAGTGAAGCTGGCATGGAACAGATCTGCAAAGCGCGCGCCACCTTCACTAGGTTGCCGCCAAGCTTCAGCACATCACAGTTTGCAGTTTTGCCTTCTGAATTCAGCTTTTTGATAGGGCATATGTGTAAATTGTCGGTAGTTTTGGCCTCTATTCGCAATTTTGCTTGCATAGGGATGCATTACAAATGTGTGCTCGCATTATAAGAAGCAGTCTCACTTGTTGTTTGTATGCCACTCATGCAGCAGCGTCTTGTTGTTGATAGACATGCTGGCTATCACCTCGGTTTGGCATTCGCGCTTTTGCCAACCAGAGGTCGTGTGAGTGCGTCGTCGTCGAGCCTCGCGAAGCGACGGTGGCCTTGGCACCCGCTCGGTGACCTTCTCCTCCCAGACTTCCTCGTACACCCTCGCTAGCCCCTGATATGGTGCGGTCACTGCCGCTGCGCAATGGCTTCTTCGCGCCGCCGCAGCTCTCGCCTGCAGACGAGTACGAGCTGCTCCAGTGGGGCCGCTCGCTCGTGCCGGACCTGCGCCACCAGCCCGAGAACGAGTGGACGGTCGTGAGCGACAAGCGCAGCACGGGCGTGCAGGTAAGCGAGGATCGCCAAAAAGGCGGCCTCACGTACAGTGTGCGCAGTGTCGCGACGCTCCGCGCGTCCCTCGACGACGTCATGGAGCTCTTTGCTGCGCCAAGCACGTCAGCGTTCCGTGCGATCATGCAGCTGCAGCTCCGCGAGTGCTTTGCGGACGCTGCAGTGCTCTACAGCAACATGAACGCAGCGAGCGAAGACGCACAGAGCGTTGTGAACGGCCACGCTATTAGCGGCGGTGACAGCGAGACGCTCGGGATCAAGTGGGTCGCGATGCGTACGAAGAAGAGCGCCATGAGCCCAACGACGCACGTGCACGACTTTTGCGTGCTCGAGTATACAGGCATCCTCAGCGCTGGTGTAGTAGGCGGCGACCCAGACACGCCTGTGGGCGTGTGTCTGTACGAGTCGATCGAGCAGCGCGAGTGCCCACCACTGGTGGACTCGCACCGACTCGAGCGCGGGTCCGTGTCCAAGTGCGGCTTCCTCTTCCAGCTGCGGGACGAAGGCGTGCTCGAAGCGCAGTTCGTGTGCTCAATCCGGCAGCCGCCGAGCCAGCGCACTAAGCGCCGCGTGAACCGCGCGCTGCTGCAGAACTGGGCTGAGTCGGTCGGTGCGATCGAAGAGCTCTTGGGCCGCAAACGCATCAGCCGCGAGCTCACGTTGCGTCGGCAGCCGACGTGGGTCCACGACCGCGACCGCCAGTGCTGCCACTTGTGCCTCAAGACGTTCACAAACACGCGGCGGAAGCACCACTGTCGCGCGTGCGGCGAGATCATTTGCCGCGCCTGCTCGCTCTACCGGTCCGTTGAGCTCGCGTCGGTCGGGCTCACGACGCTGCGGGTGTGCAAAGCGTGTACAGACGGCACGAGCGCTGCTGGCAAGGAGCTGGCAGCTGCAGCAGCCGCTACGACGGCCTCGACCTCCAGTTCAGTCGTGAGTACGACTGGGACAACTGGGACAACGCCGGCGACTGGACCGCTGCCACTGCCGAAAGGCGTGGACGACACGACATTACGCGACGCTGTGGAGGAGTACGCGCTGGCGCTGCCGACGCAGCCGCAGCCGCTGGCCGCTGCGACTGTGCCAGACCTCGTCGGACTCGCGTGGCTGCAGCAGGTCGCGGCCCGAGACCCGTCGAAGCGCGAGATGGTGAGTGGGCTCATGGAGCGACTGCGGCTCGAAGCGCAGGACCAGTATGCGTCGACCAGCAGCAGCGACAGCGACCAAGTCGACATTTACGACACGCTGTGCGACCTCGCAGCACAGGCGCTTGCGTGCAAGTACGCAGTCGTGAGTCTCGTGGACGAGAACCGGCAGTGGTTCAAGAGCGCAGTGCACGTGCGCGAAGCTGACGTGCCGCGTGACTTCAGCTTCTGCGAGTACCCGGTGCGCGATCAGCGGCCGCTCGTCGTCATGGACACGCTCACGGACCCGCGATTGCGGATGCATCCGTTCGTGACGGGGCCGCTGGCTGTGCGCTTCCTCGCTGGCGCTCCGCTCTTTACAGTCGACAACGAGTGCGTCGGCGCTGTGTGCGTGCTCGACACGGAGCCGCGTCATACGCTCCCAGAGCACCAGCTCGCGACCATGCAGAACCTCGCCCACTTGGCCATGGTCATGGTCCAGGAGCGCCGAGAAGCGCAGGCCAAGGTCGCACGGGCCACAGTCGCTGCGTCGCAGCAGCTCGTTGTGCCTGGTGGTAGTCAGCACCAGCACCAGCAACTCCCGTACCAACAGCAGCCCTACTACCAGCAGCAGCAGCAGCAGATGCTGATGCACCAGAGCTACCCGTACCCCCCACAACCACAACCGCTGCCGCCGCCGCCGTACTACCACCAGCCACACTACAGCTACGCAGCGGCGGCACTCCCACCGCCGCTGTCGTCGTCGTCGTCGTCATCCGACATGGTGCCGCTCAGCAGCAGCTCGCTCGTGGTGCAAGGGAAGCAGTCGCAGGCGTCCCAGGTCCGCGAAGACCCGATGCTGAAAGAGCAGATGATCCAGCTGCTGCACAAGGCGTCCCAGGTACGCGACCAGGTCTCACTCAACGCGCAGCAACAAGCTGGGCTCCAGAGCTCAGGCGAGTGAGTCCTTGCTCACCTTGGCGAGGTTTACCTGAGGACCACAACTCTTGCGGTAAATGCCAACAATTATGAGGGGAGCTTGAACCTATACGTTTCACGTTTCACACACACGAGATGTCCATGTATTGGTCCATACAGAAGCTCCTTGTATCTTCGCACACGAAATGTCCATGTATGGACTTCAGTTGAACATGACGATGCCAACCTGAAATGCGGACTTGAAACCAACGCGTGAAGCACGCGTTGGTTTCAAGTGCTTCGGACGCATTGTTGGGCAGCAAGGATCGAAGGCAGGACTGAAAGAGGCGACTCCCGCATTCTCCGCTCGCTTCACCATGTCCGCGACTGTGATGACTGCAACAGCGAAGATCAGCACGACGAGTACTACGACTCCTGCGATCGACACGATCGGCACTCGTTCTTTTGGCGAACTGCGCCTGACACCTGGAGCCTTCCGTGCCATGTGGCTGTTCGTCGCCGCTCTACACTGCCTCTGCGCCGTGTTCCTGGCGCAACTCGCGCGTGTCTACCATATCATCGCATCCCCGCAACTCGAAGCCCTTGCAGTGGTCGTGCTGGAAGACCGGTATCAGTACCTTCGGCACGCCCGCGCGATCGCTGCGCTTCTCAGCGCGCTGCACTGCTGGCAGCTACTCAGCATCCTCTGGTCGTCCGTGCGAGCGAGGGAACTGGTGCTCGCAGACCCGTGCTCCAGTGTGCATAAAATATTGAAGAACATGGAACGAACCTCGGGCGACTCCGAGCCCATGAGCGCCTCGAATGCGACCAGCGTGCCGCCTTGGTACGCGCGACTCTGTCGGCCGTACTACACAGGCATCATACTGTGGAGATGTTTCTTTGACCGCTACGGTGTCTTCGGCGTCGACAGTCCCGTCTTTGGCGCCGTGTTCCTTCTCCGCGAGGTGGCAGAGATCGTGTCGCAGTCGTTTCAGGCGCGACGTGCGAGCGACCTGCTCTCGCGACCGTGGCTTAACCACGTGCTCGTCGCGCTCATCGTGACGAACTGTTGGTCGACGCCGGTCGTGCAACGCGTTCTCAGTCACGATCGAGGCGTCGATCGAGTCGTCGGTCTCTACGTCGACGCGATCATCAACGTCGGTTCGAGCATGGCGATTCCGCTTGCGATCTTCCAGCCGTACTACCGCACACTGTCGCCAACGACACTGACGTTCCCTGACGAGTTGCTGAACAACTTGATCTGGTTCACGCGGCTTGTGAAGGAGAACACCTACTGTTTTCACTGTCCAAGTCCGACGTCGTCTCGAAGCTCATCCAGCACGTTGGGATCTACACGGCGCTGACTTCGGCGGCCGTGCTCATCTTTCGGCGATCGATTACCATGGCGGTGGTAAACGTGGGGGCAGAGCGAGCGGTGTCGCTGCGGGGTGCTGTGGTGTCACCAACAGAGTCGGATGCGGACGCTATCGCAACAACCAGCGAGAGCACAGAACGCCGTGAGAGTGGCGATGTCGTCGTCGGACTGAGCGCCAACTACCATTAATCCAAACGCGCGTGGCGGCGGAAACGGGCGCTGGTGCACTTGTGCTACTTCGCGTGGGGACTCGGGCTGCTGACTCTCCACATCAAAGCCACAGTGAGGTTCCAGCAGAAGGTGCCCGGATGCCATCTCGCGGCAGCTCCCTGGTTCACCAGCGGCTCTCCGTGCTCCGTGTACGACTATAACTGCTATGGACACGGCACCACGAGTCCGGACGAGGACTCGTGGAGCCAGCTCGACCCCGACGCGCTCGCTTTCTTGACGATCACCCACTGTCCAGAGCTGAAGATGCCACACCGCTTCCAGCGCTTCCACAACTTGCTGGTGTTTCAAACATACAACGTCACAGTCGTCGAGTGGGGCAAGGACAGCGCCATCACGCCCACGACGCATGCGCACTTGACGGCCGTAGCGATCGTACACACCAACATGACGGCCATTCCCGACGGCATGCGCCAGGATCTCCCCGACCAGCTCCAGAGCGTCCAGATCACACACACGAACTTGACGTCGCTGCCACCAGATCTCCACACCAGGTGGCACGCGCTGACGACGTTGAGCATTGAACACTCGCTGCTCGTCGAGTTCTCTGAGACGCTGCTCGAGCTTCCGGTTCGAGACCTGTCGCTCCATGGCAATCTCATCGAGACGGTGCCGGGACTGCGCAGATGGCATCAGCAGTTCGTGTCGTTCGTGTTAAGTGCGAACCCGCTCGTGTCGCTCCCTGACGCGCTCGGAGCAGACGCGACGTTCACGAACTTTAGCGCAGAGCACACGCTGCTCGAGACGCTACCGTCGTGGGTGCGCACTAGTGTGAGTGGCTCGACGTTTCTCTTCGGGACGCCGTACTGTGCGGCTCAGACGACGACAGAGGATGCGGCGTGCGTCGTCCGCGACGAGCATGTGGGCGGAAGGGTATCGACAGTAGTGTTTGTTGCGACGTATCCGCTGTGACGCACGAGTTGACACGGGTGTTGAGTGACAGATCTTCCTACAGAGTAACCCCCTGGAGGACCTGTTGGTGTCATTCGTACAAGGGACATAAAACGTACTGTAGGTAGACAAACCAACATCTCAAGTGAGTTCAAGGTTCTTCTGGGACTCGATTCGATGAACCCGACACACGCGGTTACTATGGCTTCCACTTCTCCCACTTTGTCGCAACAGGAGGTGGCACGAGCAAGGCTGGTTGGTGCGTGGCACCCTGCTCCAGCTCACTTCTTTGGCGGCCCAAACAGACTCCCACTCGCGTCCCAGTCGTCGTCGGAAGACGAGTCGTCCGAG
>JAASFJ010000700.1:0-16958 GCA_023333755.1 Globisporangium uncinulatum
AGGGTACTCCTATACAGCTCTGCCGGATCTGAAAGAACTACATAACGGGTACACACTGTGAACGGACTGCCGGTTGGAAAGAGAGAGCGGACGCGTGTGCTTGCATATCGAGTGCTGAGTGACCGAGTGCGAGTTAAGACCCAGGGTCCCACGTGTTTGCTCGACCTAGGTTGGCGCGACCCCTTCGCCTTCCTGGTTGTCGTTGTGAGAAAACTACATCCGCTTTATCACAGAGTGCAACGGAGCGGCGGACACTGACCACCGGCCAGCTCAACCTGTAGGCGGACTGCCCAAGCCATGCTCGAGTTGTGTGACCACTGAGACGCAGCGCGTCCTAGAAGATGGAGATGCCACGAAGGATGATCAAGACTTCATGCGTGCCGAAGGTCACGACGTGCGGGACTCGCACGCGGTATACAGCGGCGCTGCAACTCCACACTCCCAGTTGGGATCCCTCTCGGACGACGTCGGCGACAGCGACCCGGCGCGCTCGGGTGATGACGACCACGGGCGCTGCTTGACGGACAGGGCCAGCTGAAAAATTCCTACATCGACATGTCGCCGCCAGACGACGCAACCAGCGAGCCGGATACCGCGTCGGCGCCGCTCATCGAAGCAATGGGCAGCTCTTCGGCTCCAAGGACACCGGACGCGAGCGCCAAGAGTGCGGGAGAGACAACTATAACGCTGTACACTCCCCCTCCGATGGGATGGACGTGGGGACTATCCAGTCGTCTGGAGACTCCACGGAATCAGGCAACACGGAGGGCACTATGGACGAGCACGAGTGCCCGGCCACCGTCCAGACGTCGCCAAAACGCGACTGTACGGTATCAAATACCGAACCAGGTGCTGACGACATCATCACTCGTCAAGCACGCCGCGACACCTTACATAAAGCAGTTCGTGGACCAGGCGACACTCTGGAGACGACCCTCGAGGTGGGACCAGCTCTTGGTGACGGTCTGCCTGCCGCTCAGAAGCCAACAGCTCAGGGCGCGATTGACTTGGCCGAGACAGACAGAGCCGAAAGTGCGCAGGGTGTAGCACAAGTAGCGCCGGGGACACCGCCAGACGCGCCAACCGACGTCAAGAGCTCGACGGAGGAGCACGGGTCGGTGCTGACGACATTGCCCAAGAGGTACCGGTCGATCTCATCTGCGGAGCCAAGTGCCGACGACATCATCACACGGCAGGCGCGTCGATACACCTTGCACAAAGACGTGCGAGCACCGCACACTGCCCTGCCCACCGCGGTGGCGACGGAACCTTCTCACACTGCGGTAGGCGCGCGGTCATCAATTACTACCAGCAACACGGAGTCGCGGGCCAAACGTGATCGAACGGACTCTATGTTCGCCGCCGACGCGAACAATGCGAGCCTACCGCCAACCTGCCTACAGCGTGCAAACACGGAACACCGCGACGTTCGCCAAGACCGTCAGCGCGCTGACTTGCAAGTGCAGCTCTCGATGGCGCATTTCTTCAGCTCACTGAAGTCTTCTGTACGGCCAGCCGAGGATCAGCCTGGCGACCACGACAGCAGGGCCTCGATCTCATCCATCTCCAGCCTCGCCAGCTTCGCCTCGGACGATGGCAAGCCGACGACACTCATCGGCTGGCTTGATGCTGTGCGTGGCGAGATCTTCGACGTTCCCGCCAACGGGTCGTGCATGTACTTTGCCCTCTATGGAGTCAAGGCACCGCGATTCAATACCGACAAAATGGGGCTCTCCAAGATTAGCTCCCGAGAGGCGAACTTCTATCGGTCTAGAGTGGCAGCTACCCTGGCTGCCAAATTCGATGGCTGGTCCGATTCCGGACTGTTCGATATCGCTCGCCTGGCGTTGCGATATATGATCGAGGGACAAAACGAGGTTGAACTCAGCAAGGCGGTCAAGAAGCAAATTGTGGCAGCTGGGCGCGAAGACTGCAGCAAGACCTGGACGCGGCGATGGTGGACCGGCCGCGAGGAGCTCATGGCCGCGGCAGCCTTCCTCCATGTGCCGCTCGTTGTGCTCGACGTGATGGACGACGGCGCGGCTTGCATGCAGGTGTATGTGCCTGACTACCTTCGACCAAAGCTGCCCAACTCCATCGAGGTGGTCAAGACTCATCTGCTTCAGCCACAACGGGCGTTCCAAACACTACGCACACTGCTCGAATCATGGGTCATTCCGCTGATTCTGGTGCTGACACACAACGAAGGTAGCGGCCACTTCCAGGCGCTACGCGTCAACGGCGAGTACTACGTCGAGTGGAGTAAGACTGAAGCCAACGGCGAGGACATGCGCGACAGGTTGGAAGCGGCGCTCGTGCGGGCGAACATCCCGGGGGTATCACGATACCTCCCTCCGTTGCACCAACCCAGAGCAGCGACGGAGTCGTATTCGGAGTACGAGCTGAGCGGCTCGACCACCTCTCAGGCGTCCGACTCGTACAAAGCTGGATGCTCGTCCTCGAGCGGCGTGATCCTGAGCCAGCTGACGACACTTTCCAGCGACGACATCCCGGCCAGCACAAGCAGCTCATACTTTGATTGCAAAGCGACGGCAGCAACGCTGAGCGGACTGCCGAGCCTCGAGCAGACAGCTCCGAGCGGCCACGAAGAGCTACTATGCGAAGTAACCGCTGAGATGAGCAAGCGCGGCGAGCAGAGCCAAGTGGATTATAGTTCTCTCGCAGGACGGGGCAGCAATCGCTGGTTGGAAGCGGCAGCAGCCGCCCGCTCTATTGGAGTTACTCAAGGCGGTGGAGGCGGGCGAAAGTCACACGATCTTGAAGGCACCAGCGGCAGCGACGATGCCACTGTGGGTCGACATGGTGCGCGCGCTCCCTCACCAACTCCACTTCCTGGCGCTACAAGACAGAGCGACCCTGATCAGGATCGGGAAGGAGCTCACCTGCTTGGGCGGACTGCACACGCTCGACATGATCATCGCGAAGATGGGCAACACGAACGCCAGGGTGACTCTCTGCGAATGGTGCGACTACATCGCAGGGTCAACGGAACTGGTACGGTGGCGACAGTGCACGCATGAAACCTCGCGCGCCCGAGCCATACGTCTCGCCCCGAAAGCGGCACCGTCTATCCAAACCAGCGGCCTTGATGAAGACGGAGAAGCACTACTCATGACGATCATTGTCACGTCCGGGGCACCTTGGTCAGCGGAGTGGCGCTCGATCTCACTCGCGCGCCACGCACAGCAGGCGGCGGAGTGGCTCCGGGTCAAGCCGAACACTGCGTTTGCTCTGACAACACTGACTCGCATCGAGCGCAACGACTGGAGCACAGTAGTTAGACTTGGCCGCGAACTGACCGTCGCTTCGACGACGCTTTCTTACCGAAGTGTCGTTGTGGGCGAATCGCTCCTGAGGGCACCTCACGGGTGTCTGTCGCCGAGAGATCCGTGGGCAAGGGGATCTCTATCACTGGCGACCCCGCTCTGAAAGGGCGGGACGACTTGCCCGAACACGACCAGCAGCAAGAGACCGACTCCTCGAACGGCCCACTGCTACAACACGCACAACGACTTGGCTTCTTCCAGCGCGTCACGGCCAAAGCCGCTGCAGAGCAAGTGAGCCTCGAATTCGCCAGGATGAATGCCGAACGCACAGCCCAACGAAGAGTGTCGCGACGGGTGCGAAGCAAACTCCAGTGAGATGAGGCAACCATCGTGCTGCTCACGCTGAACACCGGAGGGCTGGCGTCAAGTGTCGAGCGACCGGAGCGCCTGTTCACCTGGCTAAAGTCGCGTACCGACGTCGGAGCACACGGTGTTGTTCTTTCGCATGAAACACACGTTGCGCAAGAGCGCTGTGTTGAGCTCGCCGACATCTCTTGCCGGGTCTGGGGCTATGACCCATGCCGCACGCGCGACACTTTCTCATTGTGGAGCGGCGCCGAGGCATCACACTGCGGACTCGCGATCCTGCGACGACCCGGCTCCTATGTGCTGAAAGTGGAGCCGTATCGTCGTCACCACTGGTCGGCTCGCTGGATGGTGGTCACAGCCGAGCTGTATGTCAAAAACACGCTCATCGTCAACATGTACGCGCCGCATGAACCAGTCAAAAGGGAGGCGCTGCATCGGGAGATGGGGCTACTCCAACAGCCGCACGATGGCCTAATCATTTGCGAAGGCGACTTTAACTGTACGCTACATGGGCGCCTCGATCGGACTTACGCGCGCACCGCCATGGGCCACGATTCCGCCGTACTTCGCAGCCTGCTCCGCCAGTGGGATGCGGTAGATGCCTTGCGGTCGGAACTGATAGACGAGAGCCGCGACACAGTCACGACGTTCCAGCGCAACCACCATATGTACCGATACAAGGTGCAGGACGAGACGCACAGCTGCTGACTAGACAGGTGGTAGATCATGATCAAGCATGTGTGCTGGGTGCGACACCTGCAGACGGTGGTCCCAGGGAGAAAGACCGACCACGATGCGGTCATGTTAAGACCTGCTGCACCCCATATGCATGTACACGTTCGGCGGCCGCGCAAGGTCTACCCTACGCGTCCATGCGGGGCCGGCATCGCGCGCCAAAACTTGGCGGTGCTCTTCGAGACACTGGACGACGAGCTTAAAGCACTGGAGAGCAAGCACGACGACGTACTTACCAGAGCTCAAAGCATCGCGCAGTGGTGGGACGCGGCGAAGAAGCGCTTCTGAGCGCTCTACCTGGCGGCATCCAAAGAAGGAGCCGTGAAGCTAAACACTCATACCGCCGGCAGATCCAGCGGCTACAAGTAGAACTGTGGTCAGGCGGGATCAGAAATGGTCAGGATCGCTGAGACTCGATTCGGAAGGAGATTATTGACTGCAAGATCGAATGCGGCGAGGCTCGGACGCGCCCACTGCTCAGCACGTATGCGACGAAGCCCGCGAGTAGCAGCAAGAGTGTCTTCGCAGGTATCGCGACCAAATACGGCGACAACACGATAGTCTCACTGGGCCAGGAACAGCAGCCTCTGGCAGGCGATTGACGAACGCCATGGCGCCCGGCTGGAAGCAGATCATGCAGGAGCAGCAGGCGGGCACCCGTGCAATCAACGACTACCTGGACAAGCTCCCGGCAACGGACCTTAGTGACCACCTGGCTCGGCTCGGACACCCGATTACCGATGAAGAGGTCGCGGAGGCCGTGTCCCGATTCGAGCGATGCAAGGCCCGCGGCCCGGACGAGCTACCCAATGACTGGTACCGCGACTACGCTGATCCGCTCGTGCCGATGCTGTTCACTATGTTCCGACACTGGCAAGCTGCTGGCGTTGTCCCGGCATCCCTCGGCGAGGCGCATGTTCAAGCACTCACGAAGCACCCAGGCGCGGCGACCCCACTCGACCACCGGCCAATCGCCCTCCTTAATACAGATTACAAAGTGTACACGAGGATCTACGCGCGCCGACTGAGACCATTGCTACTGAAAGTGGCGCATGGACTGCAAGCCGGGTTCGTGCCGCACAGATCGATCGACTCTGCCATTGACCTGCTGCACGCGGCCCAGTCTCTCGCGCGAAACCAGCCAAGGCAGGAGCTACACACGAGCACGGCCGACTGCGCCGAAGGTGTCGACTCGGTATCCTTGAACGACGCGGTCGTAGTGCTCGCAGACTTCGCCAAGGCCTACTACTCGGTTAATCGTGACTTCCTCGTGACGGCTCTACGGTGGCGCGGCTTTACGGACAGCTTTGTAGCGACGACCGCCACCCTCAATAGGCAAACATCATGTGTCTCCCTCGTCAACTGGTACGAGTCGCGGAAGCTCGAGGTTACTTGCAGCATCAGACAGGGTTGCCCTCTGGCGCCACTCCCCTTCATAGTCATGCTCGACGTGTTGTATCGGCGTATCGAGGACGACGATGAGCTGCGAGGGTTTCCCATTGCTACGGATGCTGGGGTCACAGACGTGCGGGTCTGCGGATACGCCGACGATACGGCTGTGTACCTGCGGTCACGGCTCTACGCTCCGGCAGCGCTTCGTTTGCTGACGAGCTTCGGAGCCGTCTCTGGGCCGCGCGTCAATGTCAAGAAGTCTGTGGTGCTGCCACTCGGACAAACCGCGATCGACGAGCCGCAGGACTGCGCCGGGATGAAGGTGCTAGCTGCAACCGAGGCTTGCAGGTACCTCGGCATCCAAGTCGGCGCCTGCGATTCAGTGGCAGCCAATTGGGGCGAGTGTGTAGAAGCACTGCGGACGCGCTTCCGACTGGCGTTCGACAAGACTAACTCGGTTACACAGCGGGCAGAGATCGCAAGAGCGGTTATCGTTCCCAAAGTGCTCTTCATAGCGCGGCATTCGTGGCCAAACGTCAAGATAGTCGACGAACTCCAGGCGTTTACTTCGAGCTTCGTCTGGGGCACCCGAAATGGACGAAAGAACAAGGCATGGCTAAGACAGGAGCAAGCGGAGCTGCCGGTCAAGAGCGGCGGCTTTGGGCTTCCGATGCTGTGATGCGCCTTGCTCACGATGGCTGCGACGGTGGTGGCAAAGCGGGCAAGCAACGCGACGGACCTGGGACGCGCGGTAGGCGATACACTCATCTGACATCCACCAGGAGACCTCGTGTATGTCACTCCGCGCTACACGGAGAAGCGATCACTGAGGCTCGGGACTTCGCTATGGCGGGCCGGGGTACAGCAGATCGAGGCCGCGCACTGGCTGGAAGTCGATTCACACGAACGGGCATGCGTGGTGAAGACCGCAGCCACGCTACGCCACGTGCACCTCCGCTCGGACTGCAGTTCGGAGGAATACGCCGTCGACATCGGTGAGGAGATTACAGCAGAAGTGGCGCGCCACGCACGCGAGGCAGCGGTTCTCCGCGGCGCTTTCTGTAGCGAATGGCTACCGCACTCATCCACTCGACACGAAGGATGGCTGCTCAACAGCAGAAGGGGGGGGCACGCTCCACCTCTCTCAGCTACCGCTGGTGCGCGGAACCACAGAGCTCGCTAACGTTTTCCGATGGCGCCTCGTGCGCATGGGCTGCGTTGCCTTCACGTACATCTCCGGGGATCACAGCGCTACAGCACCGATGAAGCGAGCCTTCCAACAGCTCTGCTTCGCGATACTCTTCAATTTCCCGCACATGCTTCTGCAGACCCACGGCCCCTACCTCCTGAGGCCGTACTCTCAAAGCATCCAGCAACACCACTCGTGGCAGCTTGACGAGAGGGCACGCGTAGAACACCGCGACGCGACACCATTGACCGCGCGGCATGACGTCACATGCTCGGCTGAGCTGGACAACTTAGCCACAAGTGGCGTAAAAGGGCTGGAGGCGGTCTGCTTCCACGCGACCCCGCGATTCTCGAGGCTGGTACAGCTTTGGGGAGGCACGGAGCGGTGGCCCGCGAGACGTAAGCGCTACTACGCTTTCATCGCTGTCAGGCGGCGACGGAAAGGCGAAGCCGCACGCGACGCCTCGGCGCTGACAGGAGATGGCGGGCCAGTGCATCGGGGCGCAACGGCGCTCGAGTGGTCCGACTTCAAACGGCTCGCGGGTCTCAACACCTTCGAACGACAGATAGCGTATCGGCTCAAGGCGGGTCGCGTCTCGAGCTGGAACCCGACAACAGGCAACCTCGCGTGCCCAATGCCCGGCTGTTCTTCATCTCAAGCATCGGTGGCGCACATCTTCTGGGAGTGATGCTTTGCGCAGAACCTTTGTCGCTCCCTGAGCCGACGCTGGAGAGCGCTGGGAGTACGGGACGCCGGGGTCGACGAGAGCGCGTTCTTCTCGATGAAAATACCGGGACCGCCTAGGCGCGCGTGGGCGCAGATGGTGGCGACCGAACAGAACGGCAGGCTCAAGCCCGAGTGGCAGGACTACGTGTACCCCGCGACGCGGGCACTTTGGCAGTCCACCTGTGGTGCCACGATTGCAGCGATGTGGAGAGCGCGTGCTGCTTACCTCTACGATGTCCAGCCGGCGACAACTGATGCGATGCACTTCGCCTGGCTATACAGGCTGAAGGGAGGCGCAAGCATGATCGGCTGGGACGCGGACGGAGAACGAGACGACGAGCGCGGCAGAACGATGGTCGCGCGACGACTTGCTCTGGTGCTATTCGAAGACTGGCCAGAGGATTACGCCATACCAGCACAGTCAAGCGGGCATCACGAGTACGTGCTTTTTTCCGAAGGCGGGTCACGAGGCAATCCTGGCGCCGGCGGATCTGGGTCCGTCATTGTACAGGTCGAACGACACCTACGGCAAGCTAACATCTGCTGGGCTGCCAACATGGCGTATGGCGCGGCCACGACGACGAACAACTTCGCCGAGAACATGGGCTTGCTCCACGGACTGCGCTACGCGCATCACCACGGTCTAGAGCCGATCCAGATCGTAGGTGACAGCGACGTGATCATCAGGCAACAGAGAGACCATCGACCGCCGCACCACCGGCGGCTGAGGGCCCTCTTCCGGCAATTTATTCGGCTATCGGACACGATGGACGTCCGTGGATGGACTCATCACTACCGAGCGCACAACAAGATAGCCGATCTCGCCGCCAATCCGGCGATGGACACCGAGACATCGGCGCAGTACTCCTTCCCGACATAGAATCCTGCTGGCGAGGAGCTGCAGCGATGGCTCAAGAACGACGTGCAGCGCTGGTTTGACCACTGCCGCACATAGGGCGAGCTGAGCTCCGAGCGATGCGGCGGAGTGCAGTAGTGACGTACAAATAGGAACACTTTCGTAGAGTCGCGCACCCAAGAGGGGAAACGTGCTCGAACCTCCAGCTACACCGCCAAGGCGGTGTAGCTGGAGGGCTGGGTATTGAGCTCGGCTGCGCGGCACAATACACCTATCAAACACAAAACACAAACTTCCTACTGCAACTATCCGAGTTTAGCGCCGTAGTTTGGAGCTCAAAGTCGGATTTACGTGCTGCCGAATGCTCGAAGCCTCTGTTGTTTTGGGCATTGCCTCTTCAGCACTCCAGCTATCTGGAGCGAGCAGTTTACCTGCCGCCGGGTTTTCGCACTAGTATTTGAATAATGGACGAGTCTGTGTCCAAGATTGGCATCCAAGGGCACGGATAGATACAGTGATCTCCCCCTCGTCCAAGTAGCGTGTCCAAAAGCTGCACGTCAACTATCGTCGTTGCAGCCGCGCGCACGCGGCACGTATCCAGAGTTGCATAGACTGAAGCACTGGTTGCTTTTACTTTTGTCCTGCCTTGTTGGCACCCGGTAATACAGTACGTAGTTCTACTGTTCTTTGGAATTTTTCCAGAATTATTCCGAGATCTGACTTGGTCTACCTTTTCAGAAAATATTTTCTGATTTTTTACCGTTCTGGCTACCTTCATGCGGCCTTTTCTAGATATGTTGACAATTTTTCTTGAAAAATCAGAAACTCAAAATAATTTCAGGTCGTCCCAAGAGGTCTACATCCGTCTTCGGAAGACATTTCCTAAAATTTAATTTCGTTTAGGAAACATTCATGCTAGCTTCATAGATTCATAGAATAATCGGTCATAAATGGTACGTTTTTGGCGAGATTGTTGGTTGTTCTGGGGTGGGAGACAATTTTCTCCCTTGTATAGAAATGTTCGTCCTCGGCAGACATCCCGAAATGTGGGGTTTATCTTTCCGACTATCCTTCTATTTGCCATTGTGTTGAAAGGCAGTGTGGTCTGATGTCACCGAAATAGGACTAAAACGGAAAGTCTCTTTTGCATCTTGTCGCAATGCATACAATTCTGATGGCGTCCATCGTCGGGTAGTATACAGGAACAGTTCTCCGGATTCTTTATCCAGAGTTACTCTGTGACACCACAAGCTCATCAATTTTTACTAAAAATCGATATCATGTACCAATTTATAAAATATTTCAAATTATAAGGTTTCAAAATTTAGTTTTTTATTTTGCGTTAATTACCTTCATTTTTGGATTTCTTTGTTAAAAAGGTTTCTGCTCGTCCGACATTGTGTGAAAAATGTTGCACGAGAGACCGACAGTTAACATTCATTTTATAATATCACGTTTCTATTGATGACATATTATGCAGGTATTCAAAAATGAAAATACACTCTTCTACAGGCATTAATTGAGTGTTAATTTGACGAACGCAGCCGTGGTTCCTGTAAATCTCAACTGTTGACGGATCGCGAGCATGGAACGACCTGGTACGTCCACGAGAATCCACAGTGCTGCTGGTCCTGGTTGTACGTGTCGAGCAGCACAAATTCATGCTCGAGCGAGCGCCGCCACTCAAGCTTTCATTCCGCGGTGCTTTGCAACCACACAAACGCACACATTCACGCGGGCGATAAACCGCTGCACAGCGTTTGACTATTCTTGAGCGTGTAGCGCAGGATTCAGTGTTGGCAATCACCTCTCATCTTGTCTCAGTTCAGCACGCTCCCGCGCTGCGTTCGCTCGAGGCCGCTCAGCGCATCGAGGACATTGGTTAAGGGTTCTAGTTAATTTCAATTCATTTTGATCGCCACTTTCTTAACTTTGATCGCCAATTTCAAAATGCGAAGTTGAAAATTGGCTATTCCAGCATCAAAAATCACGCTTCACTTTAATCGCCGTTTGTTTGTTCAACATGATCTGGAAATGGTGTTGTCCACACCTAATCCAGAGCTTTCCGTGCCCAGGGTGACATTCAGTACATGTACAACAGGTTAGTGGTATAATCAATATCTCCATTCAATAATTCTGGCTGGCGTCGTCTTTTACAGGACAGTGGCATGACAACCATTTGGAAGGCGTTTATCGTCAATGCATTATGTTAACCCACACCTCAAGGGTTAAATTCCAGAGGTTCACCAGGCATGGCACGGCACTGTAGGTACACTGTACGTTCGCCTTGTACTACTCGCAATTTCGTCCTGTTGCAACCATATGTTTTTCGACGGATCCACTACAGATATTACAAGAGTAATACGGTATCATATAAAATTTGCTACATATAATACATCGCATAAAAAGTATCCTTATGGTCATTTTGAGATTTTTAACCACGTATACGCCGAGATACCTCTTTATTTCAGCTATCCATTGAGCCGCTGCTTGAAAACATTGCAGTTCTGGTTGCTGAGATCGAGTCTCTCAAACAAGCTACGTGAGTTAAGTACAAAAAATAAGATTTCAGATTTTGGTATATAAATGCCAAGTAAATTTTGCTCTTTCAAATGAGACTTTGAACTCCCTCAAAATGTATCTGGGACGGTGTCAAATGTGTTCAAATATTAATCAAATTAGATACATTGATTGTCAACACTGTTTTTCTAATTTTCTCCACTCCGAGTTTTCGAAAGAATTTATCCACTGAGTTTAAAGGCCTCTAGCAAAAAACATCAAAATAACCATAAGGATACTTTTGTATGCGATGGTCTCATGTCACCAATTGCTCATTATTCTGTTTTACTACTTCCGCCCCATAAGCCCATGTACATTTGAAAATGGTGTGGTGTACACGCATTTTTTGGACATCCAAATAGAGCAAGTTGATTGGTCAAAAATAAAAATAAAACCAGAATTTAAATAGCCTCGCCTTCGGATGGCTATAAATCGGTTTTGACACCAATTTCAACCCATATTCAGCGAATCATTTGGCAAGCTTCCTGTCCTTCACAACCGAACCAGCCACTTTAAAAAATAGAGAAACATTTCACGTTAAAATGATGTGTTCAAAAGCGCTAACTCTCGCGGTCAAGCTACTGAAAAAACGAGTTCAAAGCTTGTACGTTCCGATGCGCTCTAACAGAGAGATTTGCGATGCTACGATATGGCTGACAAGGAAGAGCATATTGCGAGGCATCTTCACGTGCAACCCCGATGCACTCATGCTTTTTTTGCCTCCAATACATCCATCAGTTCAAATGTACATGGACTTATGGAACGGAGTTAGTGTTATACAACACAATAATTAGCAATTGGTAGAATATTAACAACCCAAATTAGTATTGCTGCTACATTTAGTCACAATTTCGTAATTTATGAAATGATCAGTTACAAATTAAATTTTGTAATGGATCGTTATACACTCCTGGCCAAAATATTAAAAAATTCCAGTTTTGTCCATAACTTTGCGACTACTGGTCAGACAGAGTTGCTGTTTAGACATGACGTGTATCTATCAATAAAGAGCACTGGTGCAAAACGCTGGATTCCGACCATACGTCTTTCTCTTCTCACACAACTGAATGTGATTTGAGGGGTAAATAAAAGTAATAAGACAGCCAAACAATAATTAAATTAGGATTAAGTACCCGCTGGGTCAGTACTCCAGTATATCACTATCGAAATTGTCTGAAAAGACAAAAAAGTTAGTTTGATGTTGTGAGCACAGCAGCGGGGTTTCATCAACACGAATGGTGCACAGTGAAAGGCATCGTGTGTGTGCTACTTTGACTGCACTCTTGAAGGCCACTGGGTTTGTACGCCGCTGTCTGTGTTGGTTGTTTTGCTGATGTGATCTAGAAAGACTAAAACATCGAAATGATGGAGCTGCGCATTTTGCAGCTCGTCACTGGGAGCAGAAGCCAATGGAGCCGAAGACGCCGCGATCTCGCGAGTTTCTTCGTGCGGACGCCACAGAATCGCAGAGAGAAGAGATGTGTGCGCGAGATCGAAAGCGCCAGCTACCTAGTCGAGCTAAGCTCCACGGTCTGAGACACGTTGTCAGCAGCGCAGCGAATTATAACAACAGCCTTGATGAGCGACTATGATGTATAGATCGTGAACACGCATTTTAAGCTGCTGGACAATATCGTATGGACGAGCTCTCCGTCGAGAGCGCTGAACGCCTATAAAACGCGTGGATGGACAAACAAGTGTATTGCGTCTACAACTGTTTTCATGACAAACATGATACTGTGGTATCACACACACCAAAACCCTTCACCCTGGGCCGTGTACCGAAGCTCTCCGGCGTAGGTCGGGCAGGCGCAGACGTCTGTTGGCTCTACTGGTGTGTTGAGGTGGGTCCTTGCGAGCTTAATACGCGTGTTGGGGATGCCAATCGGAGAAGCTTTGGTCCAATCGACCGAGGTGGTTCCAAGAGCGGCGATGTCCGCAGTCGCTCTGCTGCTGGAACTTCGTGCCCACTCTAGTTCTCTAATGCGCGGGGATGGCGAAAATCGACCTGTTTTCAACCGCGAGTTCCTCTTATGCATCGGCGGGACCCAAATGTGTCCCCTTGTAGGCTGTGCGTGCTCTGGTAGGATCAGTCGACTCTCTTCGCCTCGCGGCGGTTTTAACGTGCCGTCCTTTCGGTCACAGGGGGTGTGTTGGACGAGTCATGCGTGCGACGGAGACCTGTGACCGTCGCGTAACTGGTGGGCAGATCTTCAGGCACTTGCTTTCTAAAGGAAAAGAAGCCGACATATTTAAACGTTATGCACTCTCCTTCGAAAAATCCTCATACTAAATCTCTACTATATCAAATCAATTGCACACTCCTACTACAAATCGCATACTAAATTTCTACTATATTAAATCAATCAAATCAAGCACACTATGACAATGTCCAACACTCGTGATGACGTCACCGCTTATCTATCCGGCTCTATCCTCAGTGCAGTAACTTCCCAAGTCGCAAATCAGCGAACTTAACCGCCGAAGTTCGTCCGATCCTTGCCAACCACCCACACTGACGATTGGACAGAGCTGAAAACGATGAAATTTGACACTCGTTTTACCACAATACCGTTGTCGAGGTGCTAGCCTGGAGGGGGTTGTTTGTTTGATTGGGGTCAAGGGAAGGCACCCACGCATCTCCCAGCTGAGCTTATCACCGAATACGATGACTCGGAGACGTGCGCAGACATGTCAGGAATCTCGGTGAGCAAATGCGGGGTTTCGTGAGAAGCAAACGACGAGCGGAGCTCTGCTGTCTTCTGCCATTCTGGCCACGATAAGCTACCACCAGGGCCAGTGAAGAAGGCGCCGAATTTTGACATCACGAATGGCTTGAACATCGGAAACCTACCATAAAGATTTGACGACAGCCCCGACCAAGAATGCGATGATGACCTCGTGCTACCGATATACAGCTTGGCTGTGTTCCTCGGAGGGAGACATCAGATACTGCGCGCTCGCAAGTACGCCTTCAAGGTGACGCCGAGTAAACCTGCGGCTATGGTTCATCAAGACTTTTACGCAGCAGTGGTATAAAGATGCAGATCGTGAGAGAGACGACAGAGAGTCAAACAGAAGCGGTTATAAAGCGGTACAAAGTGCGAGCCCCGCGTCTCATGGATCAGTTAGTTTGGTGGTATGAAGATTTCAACGATCTCCACAAGCGTCATCGAAACCCATTGAGCGAGTAAGCGGAACAGCAACTTCAAAACGACATCCGAATGATCGGGCAAACATATGTGGTCGTGTACTAGCAAGCAGATGGGCATGCGGTAAACTGTGCAGCGCGCAGACAACTCAATGCTGCTACAGTCCTTGACAACTTCGCCTATGATGGCGTTGTTATCACTAGCCGAGAGCTCAGACTACTCTCGTTGTCGCTATCGGAGTCAACGTCGTCGCGTTTGTCCATCGCTAATCTGTTGACCCCGCTTCAAATTAAACTGAGTAAAACACTACGAGCGCGTTTTCTTGCGACTTCTGTAATGGGACTCAGGCCAGTCCTGCTCACGCAAAGCGAAGAGCTGGACAGCACTGATCCCGAGGCTTGAGGAAGCGTTGGCGAGGCAAAGGGTCTCACGAGAGTGTGAGCCGATTGCCGATCCTGGCGAGTCTTGGGCCGAGAGACTTGGAGAGAGGAGCGGAGGCGACTTGAGTGGTAGAAGGTAAATTTGCAACTGATTAGAAATGCAGTCCTGGTTCCTGCCGCTGCCAACTGCCTCTTGTTGTGGTGACCTGAAAGCATCTCAAAGGCTCCTAGAGGTTTTATGGAATAAAACCTCACCCTACACATAAACCTTGGGAGCGCTGAGGTTCAACCCATCGACCTTGAACTTGAAGTCTAGAGAGAATCTTCCCAGCGCGGTGATTGGCTCGCGCCTCCCACTTGAACTCGGATCGTGACGTCGACAGCGTCACTTGTCTTGTTCACCAAGAGCAGGAACCATCATTCCGCACATGATTACGACAGTGATGATTACTCTGAATCACCACGTGTCTATGTGCTGGAATGTCCCATGACATCGTCCCATGATGTCATCTCATGCACGTGGGTACATCACGGTAGTACCAGTATTCCACCTCAGTAACCGTATCCCAGTGGTACACGCTCGAGATGATGTGGTCCACATCAATCTCCATGTAATGGGATAGGAGAGCCAGTTACAGATATCACCACACTTTGGCGCCGCAGCCGTCGTGCTTGACTTTCGCTTCTTTAGCTGCTCGTGCAGATGCTAATGCAGAGCGACGAAATCTGACAGCGACTTGAGAGTGAGTGATGGTTCCCCGCTTGGCGCCCGGATAGCACGACGGACACTCCACGTCAGCTGGAACGGTACACGAAGTTCGCTTCTTCATCGAGACCGCATGTATCTTCATCGCGTTGCCGACACAGAGTTGGAGTAGAATCTCGCTTCCCGATTTCGAAGCGAGTTCTCGTCCGCGCTTGACTCCCAACTGTTCACCTTGATGTACTTGTTCACGAAGTTGCACCATGACAGGTACTGTTGGTACGGCGCAAGTTGAGGTTGTCGCTTGCTGAAACCCGAGTCGAACTTGCTCCGAAAGAAGATGTCCATGTAGCACATCTCTTCGTATAGAGTCGGATGCCCAAGCTGAGCAGGATAGATGCAGTCAGCTTGGTACAGGTGGATGCCGAATCGCGCTTTGCCGTCGCCAATGTAGCCGCGCTGATCCGCGTGATAGTTGACTAATCACGCCCGCCAGAACTCGGACAGCTTGCCATGACGCGCGTCCATTTCTTGCAAGCCGAAACGGCGCACAGCGAACTTGGAGTTGCTGGCTGGGTACCAGACGAAGACAAGCTCTTCAGACGAACCGCTGCCTCGCTTCGCTGGATACTCGCTGTGCGCTTTCGGAATAGAACACCGCTTCGCGAGGAGTTGACCACACGCGGCATAGTTAAGCGCCTGCAGCGGAGGTGAGTCAGTCGTCAGCTTCGCCTCGCACTCGGAGAGCAGGGGCGGAGACACGGGAATTGTCAACTCTTGATCTGATATTTCTTCATACCCGGCGGCAATACAGCGTAAGTACTCTCGCGAGGCTTGCATGTGTGCTTCGGCTTACCGGATCTACGCTTCATATTCTTATCGACGCTGGAAGTCGATGTCGGCGAGAAAGTCGATGTGCAGTGGCGATTCAGACCTTGACGACGGTGGGGTGGAGACGCAGGCCAAACCGCTGGAACAGCCATCCAAAGCGCGGTCTGGGAGGGGTCGATCGAAGGCGCGAGCTGGGTGGCGTTGATCCAAATCTCTGTGTCTGCAAAACCGGCCTATGAGACAAAAACATGCGATGCAGTCAAGCCATACCAAGCGTTGACGTACACGGCGCGGTCTGTAAAGCAGGCTGGTCCGTGCGGGGAGCGGCGACAGGTGGTCGCCGAAGCAGGTGACGACTGGTTCATACGAGGATCGCTCGTTTCTTGCGAAGTGCCAGGCAACGCATCTGCGTCGCTGTCGTTCACTGTATCACCGGGGCTGATCAATGAACCCACACCGAACGGCCGCGAATGAGTACAAGACATTGGCGCAGGCCGTGCGGTTGCCGTGAGTTCACCGATGCCATCCTTCGGAAGTGAACAATGGATCGCCATCAATACCGCTTCTTCGACAGACACAGGCTCGGGCGAACTGTCACCAACGCTTGACGTTTGCTCGAAAAACCTAGACTGGGAAGGTGTGAGGACTCACCATCACTCACGATAACCAACCAACACTCACCCGTGCTCACTAGCGTATTCATGACAACATTCTGCACAAGAGTGTTTGTTTTGATTACGTTAGTTCTGCACTTGGTGTAATCCTGCTGGGTGCAATGA
>JAASFJ010000701.1:0-16956 GCA_023333755.1 Globisporangium uncinulatum
AAACTTGATATTTGTACAGTGGCGAACGTCAATTCTCGCATTTGATTGGCTAGTTGGCCAGATTTTTTAAGCTTAGCTTTTGTAGAGATTGTGGACAACGTTTCCCCATCTCTTTCAGGATGTCGCTGTCAACAGGTGTCGTCGTCGTACTGCGCGCTCGCGCTCCAGACGAGCTGCGCGGCTGCGAGAATGCCATACCCCTTATCGACGTATTGGCCGATGACTCCGCACTCGTATGCTTGCATGTAACGCTCGCACGACGCGACGTGCGGCTCTTGTAACGCCCGTCACTCGAATCTTCTTCGCCAACGAAGTTGCCGACGTACGCACGCAACTCAAACGCGGCGGCCTCATGTGATGCAGATCTTGTGGGATTCGCTAGTACGTTCGTAAATACGTTGGCGACGCCGTGTACTGACGCTAAGGACACTATGGCGTGATTCCAGGACTGCTGTGCTGCTAGATATCGTACTCGTAGGTGCTGCTTGGTATCGAGGTGTTAGATATCTAATTGTTACATCATCCGTATTCGAATGAAGGGTGCATGCCGATTACTTTTACCCAATTGAACGTGGTGATGCGGTATTGCGATGACTGATCGCGGAAAACGATCCCTATACTTTCAGCTACAAGCTGAAATACAACTTGACAGACAGCGACCAAAAATGATCTCCCTACAGCCTCGCAACTCATAGGATCAGTCACAACGTTTGATAGAATCACCCGCTAAGACCCATCATGGCAGCTGTTACCGCCAACCACAGCACTTCGACGACACTAAGAACCTAACGAACGAGGACTGTGTTCAAGTCGTTCAGTTTCGGTATGTTCACTGCAACCACTGTTTACCAGGACCCGCGTCGGCAAAAATCTGCAGCTGCTCGCTTCGCGTAAGTAAACTTGTTGTGTTTGTGCTTGAGTAGGTACTCTACTGCCGCACGTTATACCTACATTCCAGCGACCATCTGGCTCACAATACGAGAAGAGCAAGCCCTCACTTGACAGCACGATGGTCGTGCTGCTGCTCGTCCAAGCACATTTTTCACTCTGCTGTTGCACTCTGTAACTTAATATTGGTATGATACAAAATGACTGCGAACCGGGTAATCGAGATCTAAATACCTGTCAAATGTATTGTGGCTGTGCACACATCATTTTCAATCATGTGATAAATTCGTGTGCACCAAACATAAAATACGGAGGTAGTACGAGGTATTGTGCTGATAAATCCTGTTAGGTGTCGTGGAAGAAGGTGTTGCTAAGTATCGTGCGGCTATGTACTGCTAGGAATCGCGTTGATCTGTTTGTTTGATGCTGTTAGGTGTCATGTTGCTATGTATTTCAAGGGATTGTGCTGCTAAGTGCTGCAATACATTGCGCTGCTAGGTGCTACTAAGTTTCATGCTGTTAGGTATCATGCTTCTGGGTGTCGTACTGTTAGGTGCTGTGCGAATTGTTGTCGTGCGTCCTGGTGTTGTACTGCTTAATGGTTCTTTGTCCTGCTAATTATCACGCAAAGTGTCGTGCCGCTAGGTGTTGTGATGGTCGACGTCATGGTGCTATGCGTGGTGTTGATAGCAGCGAACCGCCAGTTGCCTCAAAATATCGTGCGACTTGGTGTTTCTAGGTAGCGCGCTGAAATGTATGATGATGCAATGTGCTGCTTGGCATCGCACACCTAAGTGATGCTAAGTATCGTACTGTTAGGCATCGTGCTGGAGGGCGCTATTTGGCATCGTTTGTCTAGGCAATGCTACGTATCGTGCTGCTGCGTAGTGGCCGGTGTCGTGCTGCTAGGTGTTGCTCGGTAACTTTCTGCTGGCTGTTATTATGTGATGTTCTGGTAGATGCTGATAGAGGTTGTATTACTAGGTGTGATGCCGATAGGTGCTGATAGTTATCATGATGCGTCGTGGTGATGGGTATCGAGGGATCAGGTGGAGCTAGGTGCTTCGTAACATGTTGCTATGTACCGCTAGGTGTTGCGCTCGTAGATGCTGCCTTGTTTCGTGCTGTTATGTACTGATTGATATAATGCTGCTAGGTGCTTTCTAGATATCGTGCTACTAGGTAATGGAACGTGTTGCGCTTCTGGGCGCAGCTAGATGTCTGACTGCTGGATAACGCGAGGTATCTTGCTGATAAATACCGGACTGCTAAGTGGTTGCTAGTTATCAAGCTTGCTAGGAATAGTGCTGTAACGAGATTGCTAGATATCTTGCTGCGAGAGGACGCAAGGTATCGAGCGGCTAGATGCTGCTAGAGTTCATGCTGCTAGGTTTCGTTTGGGTTTGTGGGTTCTAGACCAATGTAGTATGTATTGCCATGTTTATCCCAGGTGCCTTGATGGGAAGCATTTAGGCATACCCGTGCTAAATAAGTTGACGATTTTGCGATCCCAAGTGTGCATAAATTGCACACTGGCCGTTTTTTTACAAAGCTCACACAAAGTCGAAAGTAATACTACTCCGTTCCAAAACAAGTGAATGTTCCACCCTTTTGCTTGTTCCGAAACAAGTGAAGGTATTTTATCTTGAAATTAGTATGCCAGAGGGATCAAAATACTTCAACCAGTAAAAATGAGGCAGATGAATGACCAAATAGCCCATATTTATGATATTTGTCTAGTTTTTGTGCAAATTGAGTGAATTATTTTGCCTATCAAGCCTGCAAGAAGTTTTTGTTCTAACTTCTTGGCATTGCGATCGACAGAGCATTTTTAGAGCTATACAGACGTGCCTCCCAAGTGATGTTTGAGCAAATATTCGCTAAATGGCATCAATTTGAATGCTAACCTTCACTTGTTTTGGAACGGAGTAGTACAATGGTCAATCGGTTAAAAAAACAAAATACACGACAATCCAAAATTACAAAATAGTGGATGATATGTACGGTATATCTGCTACGCGCGCACGCAGCAAAAAGAGAAAGCCTAAAACGGTACAGATATCCGGACAATACGATTGGAACGAACTCAGATTAGTTATATGAGATGTATGGTAAAATTTGGTCAAGATCCAAAGTCTGGGAATTCTGAGAATATCAGGTTTATACTTGACTTTGAATATTGGTCCGGATCGTGTCATACCAAACCGTTGTTCCTTTTATGTAAATTAAAACTATAAAAATGTGACGGAATACACATTAGTGAAGAAACCGACGGAGCGCAGCCAAAACAGACCTGCTGTACTGCCAAGCGAAGCGCAGCGAACAGTGCCCAGCATTATCTGCGGAGGCGGACCCAGAGACCGAGATTTTCTAATCAGAGAACGCAACACGGTCGAGTACATAATTTTTCTCCTGAGCGCGTAGGCCCTGTAGGGCCAAGAACGCGAGAAACTATCAATAGAATTCGGATAGTATACGTTATTTCTGTATAAAATATGTCCGGATATATCATGTATACGTTTGGAACCGTGGTTGGAATCCGGATCCATTTGAAATCTTTACAGTATTGCATCCGGGAAAATGTACGTTGATCATGAATATACACTCAAAGCGAATTATTAATCAGAGTGAATAAACCAAGAGAGCTTAGTCGAAGCCGACCTACTCGGATGCCAAGCGAACCCAAACGAGTGGCTTCCAGCAGTATGTGTGGAGGCGGGTCAACCGAAGGAGATCACATAATGGAGAGCGCAACACGGGACAGTTCACGAGCTTACTTCCTCCAAACCGTGATAGCTCTACAGTACAGTAGACCCGGATCGCGAGATACTAACAAATGAATCCGTATCATATACTGTATACTCACGCAAATTCTGTCCAGATACTATCTGACATTTGTTAGAATCTGTCTTTGAAGACACCACACTTTATAAACGAAATGCTGCAGTCCAGTACTTAGTTACTTCATGGACAATACAGGGAACGACGGGAAAATCCCCACGACGGAAAAACACGCCCACCAACAGTTGTATTATCACAAGTGTGCGGAAATGCAAAGCAAAATTTCAACCAATCACAATCGAGCTTGGGCAAGATGGTATTGATTGTGACCAGTGAATCAAAACCACTTGGTACTGCAAGCAAGTCATGACTATCAATTTGAAGCACGAGGCGCTTTTGTTAGCAGTGGTTGCTGCATGTGCTGTGCTGCAGTAAGCATGTACCCGCTCCCCACAAACATCACACTCGTACTCCAGCCACTCAATATTGATGGTCTGGCATGTGTCTCAACAACAGCACGCAAGTAAGAACCGCAAAAGCCACAATCAGCGACCGCGGGGTCACAACATTGTGACATCAGAGAGTGTGCCAATCGATTGAGTTCCAACCAAACGAGCTCAAGCATGAACAGCAACCAATCACAAGCATGAATAAATCGTAGTACACTAAAGTGTAAAGTGAAAATCACTTGGAATTTGTATAATTCTGATGCAGACTTTCTTTTGACAGATGGACACATTATGCCAATGACGATATTATTGTCCAATCAAAATCGAGGGCGTGTTTTCTTGTCGTTTGCATAAAAGAGAAGTAGCGATACAAGCCAAAAAGCCAAAAGAAGTGGTGGCGTATTTTCCTGTCGTTATCTGTAATCCATTTCTTAAACTACTATGTACACCGAAATATAACAGTTGAGCTATTGAAGCGTCGAAGGCAGTTCACGCTCGATACTAATGCAGTTTTCACATTTATTATCTATTCATCACGTAGTCAAAATGAAAATGTCAAAACCTTGCAATCGTCGTTCCAAGTGATGAACAACAAGTTTTAATCTTCTTTTTTCTCGAAATCGGGGCTCGTTGGCTTGGGTGGCAATTGGCGAAAAAACTATCTGATAATTTTTCTTAAAAAATCCTTTATTTGGGAGTGCTTGCTCATTTTCATGTGTTCGCTTACAGAGTTGGGTCAGCACGATCGAATGATAACATCTTTTATGTGTAATAATTATTCTTTTTATTAACAATTAGCGCGAGGTAAACAATAGTTATTTCCGAAATGCAATACATATTTTGTGCTAATTTAAACCAGTTAATGCAAATATAACCCGAAATCGTAGGGATCACCTGGCTTCACGATTGATTTTAAGTAAATCACGAGTAAAGAGCTCCAAAAACAAACACATTCTGTTCGAATTGATTTTTTTACCAAGGCTCTGCATTTGGGTCAGTGAGGCTCTCACGCTGGATAGACTATTCATGAAAATCAGAGGGCAAAAATTGGGTTTTATTCGACAGAACAGTTTTAGTCAAAATAGAGGCTGGGGGGATCCGTACAATTTTGGGCTATACAGTATTATTGTATCAACTTTGCAGTGCGCTTACTAATCTACTTCCAGTTGTTTGTTATGTACGTAATCACTTTTGGTAAATAATTTTTCAAAATAATTTGTATTAAATGCAAGTGCTGACTATTTTGTGCTAAAGAGGGCCAGGCATCGACTGGACGCCTTCCGAAACCAACCAAGTGAGCGAGCAACAAGCTAACTTTAACCGATCATTGGTTCGACTGAACCAAATTGGCCATGCGGTCAAGTAGTCTCACCAAACGAGCTCTTTGGTATCCATATTGGGTCCTCTCAATAACCGATTGTGAAGGTGCCATTTCTTAGTCGATTACTTACCAATACTTTAACTACCATTTTTTAAAAACCGTTGGTGCGTGGATGCGATTGTGAGTTTGAGAAATGTCGTTTGTGATGTGGGGACCACACAGCACTGTGCCGGAATGCATCTACAACGCAGACACTCCGTGCCTTACTATTTCTCAGTTACTAGTCTGTAAGAAGAGGTGAGCAATACAACATACAAGTGGAACTGAATAAAATTTGAATGTTAAATCTTCCTGTTTTATCTTACGTACACGTTGAATCGAAGATAAACACACCAAAGCAAGTGTCGCACGGCTGCGAGAAGTGTTGGGCTGGGCGGCACTCGGAGCAGAGGACTAGTGACGACCGACACGTCCAGAAAAAAGACCACCGAAACGAATTGAAAACCCTTCTCTTGTACCGCTACCAGCATCTCCGACAACGGAGTCAGATCGACAACTGACTCTCATGTACACGTGCAAAACCCCAAAGATCTCAATGACGCCACTCGTCCCCCACTTGACGTCACTGCAGCTTGTTCTACAGCATGGATGACGTCCTCCTTTGACGTCACCACCTGGAGAACCTTCCACAGAAGTCCTCGGGTGTACTTAGAAGATCGCAATTGCACACCATGGAACACAAGCCCAAATCGACCGCCACAAACCACTGGCTGAGAGTTACACGGCTCTTTTTCGAGATGTCTTTCGATTATTTTTTTTCTTCCTGATACTTTTATGGTGTCTGCTCAGAGCAAAATTTGCCTGAGTTACTACCAAATCTAAGTGCTCAACCTAATGCTGGCATCGCACGGCAATGAGTACACAACTTACGAAGACATACCAAGCATCCACCTTGCTATCTTTCATATCCACATCAGCAAGTTGCACTAGCTGAATTCAACCGCAACGGTTGGCGCAGTGTACAACAACCAAATTGACGCTGTTTTTAACGTTTCGCTTGTCACCGTTGAGCACCAGAGTAGTCTTGTCGCTAATTGGGAGACGTTATTTCCTCCGCTCTTGCAGCAGTGTGGGCGTATAACTGAGGAGTCTTGCTTTTCCATGCTGACGACACGACATAGTTTGCAACCACACTGCATCAACGCAACGGCTTCAACTGCGGGGTACAAGCGGGAGGTATGAAAAAAAGTTACGAAGGTAGCACGGCTTGATAGTGAATATTGACCTCGTTTATCTACAAAGTGAGGCACTTCAAGCTGTGCGTTTTCCTATGATGTGGGACTTTTATACTAGTAAACAGAGTGCAAGATCGAGGTGTTAAAGATGAAAGAACGCAATGTGCGAGGGAACAGAATATATTATACAATTTTGCTTATGGGTGGAGCCGTGCGTACCTTGCTTACATTGGCTGTTGCTGGAACTACTTGATGATCTTGTCGAGATAAGTTGAGAATGACAGAGGTCTGTCTTTTGTGAGTAAGTGAGGTATGTTGCGGTGAAGCTCGCGACTCCGCCAGCCTTCCTCCAAGCGCTCTACAGCAGTCGCCTTCGGCCCGGCAGGGCATCGGTTATGGGTTTCATCGATCTACCAGCGGTGCAGCGACTTGCATCCGCAACTTCCCATGCATCTTTTGCCACCAACTGTGGTGCATCGGAAATTCTGATAGCCCAAGACCCTAGGATCGTACGAGGACATGTTTGACATGCTTCATGGCTGCAGGGCCGCCGTGAACGAGTTCTGGCGCGATTTCATGCGTTCGCTCGTCTCACGACTGCGATCGTTAGTCGCATGGAACAAGTGAGCGGGGCCGACGTCACTGGAGTGCGCCCACCTTACGCTTCATGTCGTCGATCTTCTACTCGATCAGGCCCTCAACCGCGTTTTATACGCCCAGTCCAGCGTTTCCGCGAGCTGGCAGACATTCGTTTTTGTGAATGCGAGCCACTTCTCCGGTGAGCTGGCACGCCAGCAGTAGACACGCATTCGAACATGGATGACAACGTGGACCTCAATTCGTGAAGCCATATCGACAAAAGGTCGACGCAGCCGACAGTGGCCGACACGGTCGAGTCGACACTTCACACACATTTTTAAAATTATCTGGGGGCATTTTGCAGCGCGCTTCGCGACATTGAGTACGAGTCGGCGAGTTGGTGGTCGCGCTTGTCGAGTTTCAGCACGATGATGGCGTTAGAGCACGTCAGTGCCGTGATGACAACCCGGACGATGGCGGTTCGCGCGATGGCGCCGACCGACCGCCTGATTGGCCACGCGACCCGAAGCCTTCTTGGACTTCTGCTGTTGCAGCGATGCCAGAAGACTTCCCGCGGCTTATTCCGATAAACGAGCAAGGCCTGCAACCGTGCCTACGCTTCGCGGCGGGCGGCATGCTCAGCGGGACGTGCTATCGCTGCGAAATCAAGATCCTATGGCACGAATGGCCGACGCCGCTCCCGCACAAGCTGCAGTGGTACATCGTTGCCCGCTTTGGATGTGGGAGACGCGGCGGGGCGTGAAGAAGTGGCGAAGAATATGGAGCAGCTCCTCAACAAATACTTTTAATATAACGAGTCTGTTCATCTTGCGCCTGTGTTATCTCCCGCCCCACCTATATCGACTTGCACCACCTCTCATCGTCAACCTGATGGCTCGCAGGTCAACAGCCCTTCAATGAGCGCCAGCACCACTCCTGCGATGTGAGCACAGTTATGCACTGACCGTTCACGTATCGTCCACGACCACTCAGCACAAAGCCCATCCTGGGCAACAAAAATAAAAGTCCCAGCCTGGGCGTGCAGAACTTAAGTCCCAACATGGGCACCAAATCGCAAGGTCTCCGCGAGTGCGCGGAGGCCACCACGACTTCGGTTCAGAGCGATGGACCGAGAATGTCTTCTATTGTCACCGCAATGTTTGAGGCAGTGCGACAGAACGCGGTATCTGGGTGTTTCCTTTGGGCACTGCTCCGCGAGCAACACATTAGCTGAGCCATCTGTGGGGTGGGTCAGCGCCTGTCAACACTGAGCTTCCCGTTACGTTACCTGGGATAGGCTGGCAACGACAAGCTGATGAACAAACCGCTTCAGACCGTAATATCTGAGTTTGTGCATCGGACATGGATTTCGCTCCTGGCATTCGTTGAACTGATCCAAATGCCCACCGACGACGCCTACCAACTTAACAACGAAATCATCCTCGCTGCTCCACAGAAGTGAATTTACCGCTGCAGCCACGCGGGATGTTTCGGTACCACTGAGAAGATGACCATATTCTGGTATGTCAGTCGAAAGCGTCAGCGATGGCGTCGACAGAGCGTTCGCTTCGATATGCGATGGCAACCGGTGCTTGGTCGCCCGAGTGATTGACGAGGATATGTTCACAGGGTGGTGCGAGCGGCTGAAGACCCTTTGTTTGGATGTGTGCACAGCGGCATGTTCTGTTTCAAGGCAATCGATTAATGTATTTAGATGTGCTTCCTCGTCATCTCGATTTTTTTGTTGCTCGAGTATATCGTTCCGCAAATTCCAAAATCTTGTCAGGCCGTTACGCACGTATTCACCTGCGTCACGGCAGCAGGGCTTATTCTTCCGCGCCCTCGGGCTCAAGTTACAGTCTTCATCGTCCTGCCGCTGAGCAGTGGTGGATGCTATATCCAATGACGAGCGCCATGCGACAGGATTTACAATGATGGTAATACATTCTACATCGCGACAAGCTCAATGGGACGCTAATGCGACTGCTCGTCAGCTAACATCCAATCGGATTCGTGGGGGACACCGACGGTGTTGACCACGGAGTGTGTGGCGTTGTTTGGCGCCACGGATGGTTCTTCACGTACGACTTAACGCCGAACGAGGGCCTGCATATTAAACTCTTCAGCACCGCTCACGGCGACAGCTTTGACATCAACCGCGTGAACTACTTCTGACTGCGTTCACATGTGTGCTGTGGGGCGGTCACTAGTGACATCTCCGCGTGGGACCCCGCACGCACGTCCACGTCCGTGTTGAAGACAGCTCAGCATGGGCCTGGCAGATACGCTGGACCTCACGAAACTCCGTGGCACAGGATATTTGCCACTCATCGGGCACATCAATGTCACATGCGGCCTCCACTTTTCATCACCCCACTTCCCCGGATTCGAGAGTACTCTGGCGGACACCTACTCAGGCCTCGCTGACCCAAACTTACAGTCTGGCATATCCGCTGAAGTAAAGCGTGGATGGACCCAGGAGCACACCCCGGCGATCATACCCTCGTCGAGGCAGACTGACATACCATTGCGTAGTCCACCCATGGCGAGTACCATAGCGCGTAAATGAAGTGGGCGTCATAGTGCGCTGGGCGCAAAACCAATCCCGTCATGAGTAGCATCGATGCTACCACGCGCGCTCTGCTCGACGAGGACTTTGTGCTCAATCACCTAAATTCCGGACGGGTGCCAAAGAGCACTACGATAGCCAGTATGCTTGCTGGAATTCGACACTTCTTGACGGCGCGAGGGAACGAGTCGCCGCCGGACAATGAACTGATCCGGATACTCCTTAATGACATCAGCCAGGTCAACGATCCGATTACAACGATCCTGGAGTTTATGCGGCGCGAATGTCAGGCACTCTGGGGCCACTCTGTGTGGCCCCTTCCTTTTTCCTCTGCCGCTCCGAGATCGTCGCTATATGCGGCTCGCAGTTGAAATGTCTCGCGCTCGGCACCAAATACCTTGCCGTCGTGGACAGATCCGGCACTCCGTCCAGCAACCCAGCCGTCACCTTCGCTGAATACCTCCTAATGCGCATTTGCATCCACTGATCAAACAGCAGAGGTCTCACACGTGGTTGGTGCTTATCTTGGCTCTTCAAGGTTCAGGGTAGTAATTTATTTTTCTGGTCACACTTTAATATTTTTATAGCGCCCGAGTGAGGATACCTATGTAACTTACACGTCTGTTACGATCTCGCTCATCATGCAAAGTAAAGTACAGACTATGACGTTTCGCAATGCCCACACACAACGCAACGCCTGCTCCCTTGGGTTGACTGATTTGGTCACGGTTTGAAGCAGCTGGTATTGGAGAAACAAATATGGCAAACCCATACTTTTTTGTGAGTTAAAAAAAGGCATTTGCTAAAAAAAACATTGAGCAAAGTATTGTTGCAGAATTCTTTGACATTTTTATGAACATTTTGCAAATATTTCTTTAAGTCAATCAGTTAAATCCACCTAACAAAAATTCATGTCACGCGCTAAAACGTTGGTTGTCTTTCATTGGTTGACATGAGCGACCTGATATTGCTCTTTTCTTGTCTCCACTGAACAATTTCACTATGATCTTGAAGGTCGACGGGTGGGCATTGCGAAACGTCGTACTAGTAGTCTGTACTGCGTCATGTGGGCCACATTCCCGAAATAGAGTTGATCATCCCGAACGTTGACCAATTTTTTTGGCAGGTGCTAGAGTCCCCGATTCTGGCAAGAGCCAGGCGCACATGGTGTATGAATTTGTCCATGGTTTACCCACGCCTCAAAGATCACCAAAAAGATGGGCAAACCCTGTCGAAGATGATGTTATTTTGCACTTCTACCCACTAATATATTCGCGTGAAAACTACCCACAAGATTTGGTCGATGAAAACTACGTAAATGAACAGATTGTCCATGTGTCGAGACCAGATTTGTGGTCGTTACGTGTCCATCCACACTTTGCGCGTGAAAAGGAGACTCGCTTCCAGTGGTAATGACAACAAGTGCGAGCGCTCATCGGAATGTCGACAGCAGCTACGACGTCGACGCAACTTACCACAATCTCCCAAAACACGCACTGTATGGATAGTTACCATGCTCGCTCACCAGAGAGCACGATGAGAAGTAGATCAAAGCGACGCGCAAGATCGCTGCTCGCACACATCGCGCTTATTGCACGTCTGTCCACGAGGCGCCAGAAGTTCATGCATACAAAGAATCCGCGTCCGTAGCCGTCGAACTTTATCGGTGAGTTGATCACTTCGACGCCAAACTCAGGCAGTGCCACATCCACAATCTCCCGCGCCAAGTCATCGAGAGCCAAGGTGTAGCGCTTGCTGTTGATAGAGTCGTAGTACCGTCATCCCGCATCAGTGCTGGTTGGTGAAGGTCACCGGGATGAGCACCATCTCCAAGTCTGCATTGGCGCCCAGGCTTGTGATGGTTGCGATGATGTCGGCCGGTGCCGTCTGGTGTTTGACGCCCCGCGTTCCAGCCAGTCGAGCCACCATCACCCCTCCGCATCTCAGTGCCGAGTAGTTCTGCTCGAGCCGCTCACACAAGCAAGCACCGCGGCGTCGTTGAACCACTGTGGAGACTGGAAGAGGTACAGCATCGACACTGCGTAGTCAGCCTTGAAACCAGGGAGCAGCGCGCTTGGATACATGGACGATACCTGGGCGATAACTGCACGAACAGTGTCCTGTCTTGCCGCGGTCACCTTGCTGAGTACTTGCTCATCCAGCCACTTGCAAAAGGAGACGCCGTCGCCGCCTGTTTTGCGCATGATCTCCACACGCTTCATGGTTTTGATCTGGTGGCGAGAGAAGAGACCCACGCTGTGGATGTCAACGGCCTCGACTTTTTGACGGCTCGTTGGATGGTCGTTGGCATCACGAGTGTCGCCAATTGCGATGGCATCCTTGGACATATTCGCGACAGGAAGCACCGCGATGTACGCGGAAAGAAGACGAGACGGCAGTAAGGAGTACGTACCTTGGTTTAGGATCGGGCTCTTCATCAGCCAGTAAATATAAAAATGCGGCTTCTTGCTCGCGTGGTTCTTGAACTTGACAGTGGGCGAAGCCAACTTGTCCATAGCCGCTTGCAGGGCCGGCTTCTCCGTGTCCAGCTTGTCCGCGATGTCGAGCAACGACAACTCACCATACGCTCGCCTCGCTCGTTCGGCTGCGTTGATGTGCGTCCATTCCTGCTTCTCTTCTGCAATGGCTCGCTTGGGGTCGTGCTTCGGCCACCTGGACTTCTTCGACTTTGGGTTGAGTCGAGCTGGAATAGCTACCACCACGAAATCGTCTGATTCCGATCGACGCGAGAGCCGAGATATGTCCGCATTCGTCGACACACCTGCCGCCAGCGGACGCACTTGCTCACGTGCGGGACTGCAGTGGGTATTGTCCATGACTTGTCCATGATTCGGCCCAGGTACTGCCAGCGCGTCGACTCAAGCGAGGTGCGCGTTCTTCTCGGGTGGTTGATCTGGCGTGCTCGATGCGGAAAAGTTGCTCGCTTGCGAGATCTGCGTAGTCGTGGTCGAGGTCTGCAATGCGAGCAGAATTGAACGCGCAGGCTCTGCCATCGCAACGCCATAGTAGCCTGCACCATTTGCACGTCACCCAGCTCATCCGAATACAAGCTGTGCGTTTGCGATGGGTCCATCGTGCTGTCCTCGTTCTAAGGTTGGGGATCGTCGTCCGTCTCGACGCGCACTCGCCTTCTCTGGCGAACATTATTACTCCTCTTGTTCATCACAAACGATAGGTACTGTTTGAACTCGCGATGGTGTTCAATGTCCGCAAGCTCGGACGCGATATGGTGCGTGACACGCACAGCCTCACGGTGTCGGTCTGCAGCTGTAGACATTTGCGTCGGACGCACAGCACCCGCGTGAGCACGGGTGTGGAGCTCGAATCTTCGAACTGGCACCGGCCCTGCGGTTGTTCCCGTCCACCTGCATGACAAAGAGCAATTTTAGTAAGCATGTGTTGATACACGGTGATACATGGACAATACAGGGACATTACACCACATACCTTAGATCAATCCGCTTGAGCGGGATCACCGACGAGTGGACGCACTCTAGCTTCCGAAACGCCATAGCATGGCGACACGGCAGCTTCATTGAGAGCGCAAAGTCGCAGTTGCAGCGCCAGTCTGCAAGGCTGACCCGACAGGAGCGTTGCTTGGTTTGCACCACCACCTCGTCACCTTCTCGATCCACAGTGTAGCTGTACATCTCGAATTTATCCGGAGCAGCGGTGTACTCGGGTTCGATGCGCTCAGCGACGTAGTGAGTGGTAAACAGAAGCATATTACTCATCTCGTCGTCGCAAAATTAGTTCGTGAATCGCCCGATGCTAGACCTCTGGTAGTGGTATTCGTTTTAAGCACGGCGTGCCGACACCAGGATCTGCTCAACGCACGCGGCCATGCATTGGTATGGTTGCGAAAGTGAGGAAGTTGAGCGCGGCGATACGCGACCCACATGTCTTGGCACATGTGGAGGTGTCTGTCAAAGTACGCAAAGAACGACTCGAAGCCCAGGCGCGGGCAGAGCGACTTCTGTGATGCGCGGTTGTTGTCGTTGACGTGGGAGCCGCTAGCAAAGGTCATGTTGTACACGAGATTGTTGATGTCCCCGTGGTCATCCGCCGAGATCTTGCCATGCTCGGGTTTCCGGGAGAACAGCTTGAGGTATTTCACAACGCGAAATACGCAGATGAGCATGCGCGTCTCGGGAAGTGGCTCTGGATCACTAGGATCTCGTTCAGGTCCTTATCAACAACAACAACGCGGAAAACGCGGTAGCTGTCAGGATTCGCCCACCTAAAGTGCTGCAGCGCTCGGTTCATGTGCTAGTCGCCGTTCGTCTCGAAAATCAACTGCTTCACAACCTGGCCGTCTCCGAACCCATCCACGATCATCACGGTGCGCTGCTGATAGTTGTATCTGTTCAGAGCACACGATACACGGGTAATATATGGGTCAGACATGGCCAATACATGCATGCACACATGCCACTATCGACTCGCTGGACTCACCGATTCGTCTTGTGAGTGCAGTCGATCAACAGTAGCTCCGAGAAACGCGCTTGCATCTCGCGCATGTGCTTCATCGACATGGAGATTACTCCAGTCTCGCCAGCGACTGCCTCATCCACAGTGAGCACGCAGTCTTCGTTCTTGTCGGCGATCTTGGAGAGTATGCGAGCCGCCGTTTCATCGTCGTCCTCCATCGCGACTCCCGAACAGTGTGCCGCGACAATGTTACCCACGTCGTGTTTGATCACGTCCACTCGCTGCTCGAGTAAGTAGTCGTACACTTTTGAGCGCTTGGCACCAGCTGCGATCATCGCGTCGACACGCACCGCATCCTCCTCGCACCGAATGCCTCGTTGGGTGGAATACGTTGGGAATGAGGATGATCCGACCACGTGGTTATGCTGGTAACATCCGTTCTTGACTTGAAGACCCCACTTCCCGTCCTTTTGACGAGTTCCACGACAAAGCGGTACGGGCAGTCGGTGCCGCGCGTGTGGCGCGGTGTTTGCTTGCCCTGGTTGCGGGCTCTTGGCTTTCACCGGTGAATACAGATGAAGGTGCGTTGGAACATCTCCCATCCTTCGGGCACCAGCTCGACCTCCTCGCCTCATAGCGCCGCCTTTGTCTTCTTCAACCGCTTGTTCCGCTGGGTGCATCTCAGGACGTCATGGACACGGATGACTTGCTTCGTCTCCTCCGAGTACGCGATGAGATGCTTGAACCATGAAGCCCAATCGGTGTGGAGTGGATCTGGTGGTGGTACGTGGATATTCGTGGTTAATATCTGGACGATACATGTGTTGCTACTTGGCACGTCCGACGCATCTCCCGAGCTGCTCTCTCTGCTATCTCCGCAGCTGGAAGCCTCACTAACCGAATCAAACTCAACGTACCGGACCACACGTGGAGCTGGAGCGCCGTCGCAAGCCTCCTCGTTCAGGAGCCGTATACGTTGTTGTCGCAGCGAGTCGTAAAACTGTGCAAGCACAGCGTGTGTGACACGCCTCTGGGTTGACGGTCGAGACGGCTCCGCGTCCGCAACCACACAGCCAAGCTCAGATGTTGTCCGCGAGCTCGACGAGCGCGGTGGCGTGTGAGGTGACGCGGGGTCGATGAGCCCCGCACTCGAGTCCACACGTCCTATGACTGATTCAGCTGAGTCAGAGTCGATTCGAGTCGCGTCAGGTACAATTCGTGCCGCTCTTTCGTCTCCGCCGATCTCGTTCGGCTTGCGCGACTCTCTGTCAGCCTTTGATCTTGCTTCTCGCGTCGCGTTTGCGTCTACCACACGCGTCGGAGAGTAGTCAGCAAAGTGCACGTCTACGCCTTCCATTTTCGAACCTGCATCGCCATCGACATCAAGCGTGTCAGTTTCGAGTGTGACGACACGGCAAGTGATCCAAGAAACGGACGTGAGCAGATACTGCTTCCGCGCTAGAGCTCAAGTCGTCTGGATGCGAGATTTGGGCGTCGGCGTACGGGAACCTGTCGCCACATACAAATCGCACACAAACGCACACAGAAAGTCAGCGAGGCCGGTGAAAACAGACGTTCACGATGAGTACACGCACATACTGTGTCAAATCCGTCTCCTTTGCGTGTCTGGAGCGCCTGGGCTCGTATCCGGGGCTTGCAAGCGTTGCGCACGCCCTGTCCGGTTCTCGTTTTTGGCGCGATTCCTGCGATTCTGGAAATGAGAGACGCACGGCAGCCACGAATTGGGGGGAGAATTTACTTTTCATTCTGGGGGATGGGCTTGGGAGCGTTTTTTCTTTTCTTTCGTTTCTTCGATCGTGGACAATACTGCACAGCGAATTGTGGGCAATGCACGCTTCCCTTGCCAAACGAAGCCACAGGAATTATTCGAGTGTGAAGGCTTACAGGTTTATATCGATATGTATCGTCACAGGTACAACAGCTCGAAAACGATTCCATAATCAATACAAGTAGCGAGTGCAATTGTACTTAAATTGCATGAAATCATTTGGTAGACAAAGTTGGCGAGAGGCGAGCATTGTCGAGCAAGGCCTGGAGGGCAACCACGCAGCACACACTGAGCTTCGAAGTGAATACACTTGTGTACACTCATGCAAATACTCTTCAACGGCTATTTGTGTATACCCACTTCACAGGTACTACAGAGACGCTTCTGTGTAGTCGAGTTTTGAAGGGCTTCTTTAGCCGCTTTCCTCGCTCAATATTGAGCGCGTTGGTGACTTGATTGGTCGCTATGTGTAAGTCCCAAATGTACAAACCAGCATGTGTGCATAGAGGTGGCCTTGATACTTTCCTGTCAAACGCATGTGGTTGCGCAGGAGGGGCGTGGTAAGCTAGCTTACATAGAATTGATTTCTATAACAGTACTGATAATACCATCGCGGTGTCAGCGAGTGGCAATTTTTTGGCATTTTGATCGTATCGTTTGTGTAGAGTGTTCTTGTGATAGAAGCTTCGTTGACCAAGGGAAGCGTGTACATGGGCCCGAACATTACTCAATCCTATATAAATCGGGGACTGTACACCCCTGGTCAAAATTATAAAACCATACACTCTTTTGCTCGTAACTTTTGAACGACTGCGTATTTAAGCTCGCTGTTTGGATATGATGTTTGCTAGTGTGTGCTTGTCCGGGGACACGTGCAATCGCGCTCAAAATCG
>JAASFJ010000702.1:0-16951 GCA_023333755.1 Globisporangium uncinulatum
CACCAGCTGCTCGCATCTCCGGCTCGCCACTCTGCCACCGCCACCGCTGATCTGAAGACGCGACCGTTGTTGTTGTTGGGAATGTTGTTGCTGCCGCTTCGGTGTCGCCAGCGCCTCCGCAAACAACCGGCGCTGCAGAAGGTACAAGGTCAACATCTCACATCACCAGGCGGTGCAGATGTATGGTGCGAGAAAGGAGAGCTCCAGGTCATGGACAGAGCACTTTCTGTACTTGACTGTCCTCGTGCACGCAAGCGACACGGCACCGAAGCTGGTGCTCGAGATTGTTGTGAAGTGCGCCGCTCCACAGCTCAAGTTTGCTCTTATCAGTCGCTACAATCCAGAGCGCGCTGACTTCCTGAATCATGTACAGGAGCTCGTCGTGTGGACGCAGGAGATTGAGGACGATGACAAGGACGTGAGAGCATTCGGCAAGGACGTTGTGGCTGCTGTCAGCGAGAGGAAGGAGCAGCGCAGCTGTTTCTAGTGTGGAAAGCAAGGTCAAATCGCGAAAGACTGCAAGAGCAAGACGTCGCGGAAGAGCGACTCGACTGCTGGTGGCGTGATCTGGGCGCTCGCTGCAGTCGGTGGTGCTGCAGAGGTGGACGACTGGATCGTCGACACCGATGCGAGCAAACACCTGGCGTGCGACGCGTCGTCGCTTGAAGACGTCGAGCAGTGCACGAGTGCAGACTGGCTCATGCTGCCGAACAGCGAGCAGCTCGAGGTCACGACGAAGATGTACGTGACGCTCGTTGGCAAAGTCGACGACAAGCCATTCGACTTGCGACTCTCGGAGATGTTCTTTGCTCCGAAGCTCGCTCGCAATCTCATCTCGTACGGTGTGCTCGTGAAGCGCGGGTGTGAGTTTGAGAATCGCGATGGCAAGATGGCTGTCACACTCGGTGAACGAGTGGTGTTCACGGCGAGAATGGAGGGAAACGTGGACATGGCGAACGTGCGAGCGAAGCTCGCACCGGCGCGCGCAATACAGAACATGCTGATGAGCGTGGTTGCGCGCGCCGAAGGAGCGTCTCACGTTCACGAAGGATGTCTACTTGACTTCCATCGCAGGTCCGGCGACCGTGCCAACGACACCATCGAGCGAATGGCTCGGGAGCCAAGCTCTGGTATTCGGCTTACCGACCACCGCTGAGTGAACCGCCTGACGTGTGCGGAAGGGAAGGCGGCAAAGTCGCGACAACCGCATAAGGACTCTGGCGCCAACTCGCCAATCGATCGTGTTGGTGATGTCATTTGCTCGGACCTGAAGGGCTCGATCACGCACCCGCCGACGCTACATGATTGGGCACTCGCGAAGCGTATCGCGAGACATCTGAGCGGCACCCGTGAGCTCAAGCTCAAGCTCTCGCATGATAACCAGCCTGAAGTCCCAGTGCGTGTCTGCAGCTACACGGACTCGGACTTTGCTGGTGATCGCGAAGATCGTAAGCCCGTGAGTGCAGTCATCGTGCGAGTAAACGGCATCATGGTCGAGTGGAGGTGCAAGAAGCAGTCGTCAGTGGCAACGTCGACTGCTGAAACTGAGTTTGTCGCCGCTGCTGTTGGTGGGCAGGCTGCAATGGGCATCCGTGAGCTGCTACATGAGGTCGGACTGACGGTGAAGCCGCCTCTTGTTCTCTACATGGACAATCAGGCTGCCATTTCCCAGATCAACAACGAAGCGAGCTCAGCAAGCGCCAAGCATGTGGACATCAAGCTCAAGTTCTTTCGCGACTATGCCGGCAAAGGAGTCGTTATGACTCAGCACGTGGGAACTGTGGAGGTGCTGGCTAATCTCCTGGCCAAGGAGTTGCCGTCGAGTCAAGTCTACGAATTGCGCTCAAAGATCGGGCTCACGTAATCGTGACGTGAGCACTGCATGACATGCATGTTCGCGCTCTCCAGTGTGTCGGGAAGGAGTGTCGGAATTGGTGTATTTTCGTGAAGATCCGACCCTCAGGAGCAGACACTGTTGTGTGAAGTCGCAAAGGAGTGGCTCCTGGAGCAGTGAGTGTGTGAGAAGGTTGCAGGACTGAGCGAGAGATGCTGACAATGTATCACTGTTCATCTTCTCTCCTCGCGCGCACATCCAACTCCTACAAAGTCTGCGTCCTTCCCAGTCTCGGTTCGCTTCAGCGTCTCACGCACGTCGGAGAGCTGTAGGAGATGCATAGGAGCGGCGTCATCTGAGCACTCTCTTCCCCAAACTCCACCACCCACTTCGCATGTGTACATCGAGACAGATTGCACTCATTTTGCATTGGATTGGTTTTTGCAAACAACTTTTTTCCATGAACATGAAATATACTTGCTTAAACTATAGCGTGGTTTTATTTCGTCATCCTAGTAATGACAAACACGAGGTATTGCGGTACATCTGTTTTTGTTTTTTGTTGATCCCTTTTGTTTTTCACTATGAAGGATGTGCATTGTGTCAGACCATAGTTTATCCAAGTCTATTCATTTAAGATATTTGACTCGAAATAAGGATTTTGGGAGTATGTTCGTATGTTCCTAATTTTTGGCTTGGCAAAAACTACATCTCTTAGCGTCACTTTTGCGATTTCTGTGTGGCCCGCGCAACAAGTCACAAGTCACAGTTCGAGAGCGGAGCACGAGAAAGATGTCGTCGCCGGAAGCGGCGAGCAGCAGCGAAGACGAGTTCGACTTCAGCGCCAAGCCGTCTGAGGCGGCGCCCGCTGCCGGCCCTCTCAAGAGCGAGGCTGACCACTCGAAGCTCTTTAGCGACGAAGAGGACGAGAGCGACGGCGCTGGCGACGAGGCCGCGGCTGCCGCTTCCAAGGGCTCCGATGATGGCCGCAAGGAGAAAGAGATGGAAGACCTCTTTGGCTCGGATTACGATTCCGAAGAGGAGGAGTTCAAAGCTTCGTACGTGAGGGGTGGGAATGGGTCTGTGGGTGAAAATGGTGGGGTTCGTACGTGACTGAACAGGGTGACGTGTGTGGTTCGTTGGACGTTATGTAGCGGCATCAAGGAGTCGCCTGTACGTGAAGAGAGCCGCACTGGAATGAGCGACGCGTTCGCTGCAGACGACGCCGCAGACGGGGCGCACTCGAACGCGATTTGGCTCCCAAAGACGCCGAAAGCGCCCAAGTCCGCGACGCACTTTATGACCAAGATGCCCAACATCCTCCGTCTTGTGCCGTACGCGTACACGAAGCAGTCGATTGAAGAAGAGATGCTCACTCCGTTCGACGAAATGCTCTACCGGAACCACGTGCGCTGGCGGTGCGTACTTAAGAGAGTGCGCGTGGGCCGGCCCACTCCTCCCTTATATAGAGCGACTCACTCTTGTATGTGCGTGTATAGCTACAAGCGTGACGACAACGGTCGTGTGCTCGTGGACCCGGCCACTGGCCGCCCACTGCGCGAGTCGAACACGAAGCTCGTGCAGTGGGAAGACGGGTCGCTCACGATGTTTGTGGGCAAAGAGTCGCTCAACCTCACGCGGCAGAAGATTGCCAACTCGTTCCTGTTTGTGAACGAAGTGCGTGCGACAGACGTCCCCTCCCCGTCTCTCCAGGCGCTCTAACCGCCTCTCTCTCTCTCTCGCTCGCCTCAGGTGTCGAGCGACAAGCCCGACGTCCACGACGAGCCGGACGCAGCTGGACAAGAGACCGTCCTCGAGTGCCACGCGCGCTTGAACGAAAAGTTCACGATCCGCCCCATGACGACCGCGAGCAAATCGCACAAGAGCCTCACCATGTCGATGCGGGCGAAGCACAACAAGGGCACGCAGAAGATCAAGCACTACATCTCGGAGCTCGACGGCTCGCGCGAACAGGAGCAGCGCGTGAAGATTGTTGACGACCAATTGCGGCTCCAGAACCGGAAGAAAGCGCGACAGGGGTACGAGTTTGACCGCGAGCGCTCGGCGCGCATGGACGCGTCGTTCCTCCACGACGGCGACGACTACGACGACGACGAGAACGTTGGCGCGATCAAGGAGCAGTTTGGCGGTCGCGGCCGTGGCAAAGCGGCCGCGACAGCGTCGGGTGGTCGCAAGCCAGCAGCGGCAGCGCAGCGGCGTCCAGCAGCGCCGTCGTCGTACCACGGCGCGGGCTTTGACGAGTACCGTCGCAACCGTGCGCAAGCGGCGGTGGCCGACAAGTCGGAGAGCGAGAACGACGACGCGGAGGACGAGCAGGAGGAAGAGGAAGAGGAAGAGATGGTGATCCGCAGTACCAAGAAGCGCCGGACAGTCGACGAAGACTCGGACTGAGTAGGGGCTGCTTGAGTGCGTGACGAATGCAGGACGAGGGACGCCAGTGTCGGAGAGAGCTGATCAAACACACCCACACAACGTAAGCGACAGGGGGGACTGCACGTGTGAACGACAGCGCATCTTCTATCTCGCGTCACCCGATCCTCGGCTTCTCGTGTCGTATCACCGTTCTCTCTCACCCTCTCTTGTTGCCAGCGACATCCCATCCCTTATCCTCCCTCACTTCTGCGTCAGGAAGACGCAGCTGTCCATAGCGCCACGGAACGCGTCCGTGACAGCCGCTTGCATGTCGTCCGTCCACTGGACGCCAGGGGCGGCGTCGCGCCACTTGGAGCGCGTGCGCAGGCCCTTGAGGTACCGCAGCATCGTGAGGTCGCTCTGCGGCACGACGAGCAGCAGCGTCCGCTCTGGCAGCGTACGAGCACGCACGTCCGCAAGGAACGCGTCGACAGCCACGCAGTGCGCTCGCTGCTGCTGCATCCACTCGTCGTGGCGGAAGAGAAAGTCGCTCGTGACGACGTGGTCGCTCGGTCCGTCAATCTCGACCCAACACAGGTCGTCGGTCGCGAGCGCACACTCGACACTCGTCGTGAGCGCTGCCCAGTCGACGAGCTCGTTGACAGTCGACACAGGCTGCGCGTCCGACAGCGTCTTTGCACTCGCAAAGCTGCGTGCGTGCACGTACGGACTGCGGGCCTGCACGCTCAGGTCCCCGCTCGCAAACCGCTGCCATGGCTTGTCGTCCTTTGCTGTCACTGTCGCATCTGTCGCTGTCGCACACGCGAGCCGGAAGAGCGACATCCGCTTGCCGCACGCGTCGACCTTGTGCGCGAGCGAGTCAAAGGCACCGCTGCCGCCAGACTGGTCGTTCGTCTCGGGGATGCCGAACGACGGACCGTGCCGCAGCTTGAGCTGCACGAGCGCCATGGCCGAAATCGCGTCTTCCGCCGAGTCGTGGCCTTGCTGCGCCTGGAGCTGGATGTCGCGACGCAGAAACGTCTTTGTGAGCTGCTTGAGCGACGTGCGGAACGGGAACCCACGCGGGTGCGGGTACAGAATTGCGCTGTCCGCGACCCGGAGGTGCACGAGCCGCAGTGCGCGCAAGTCGCTCGTGAGCGAGTGGCCGACCAGCACTGTGTCGGCAAACAAGAAGCGCGTGAGGAGGGTCCGCTGCACGTCTGCGAGCACGCACACGTGCTCGGCTGCGAGCATCTCGGGCGTGATGCCGCTGAACTCGGTCAGGTAGTTGATGATCGTACTCTGCGGCTTCACAATCTGGTCGTACACGACAGCGTGGTGCTGGTCCACGACGGTCACGCGCGTCAACTCCATCCCGAGGTCGGTCTCGCACATCTCGCAGTCGAGCGCGTACATGGCGTCTCCTCTGTCCACTGTTTCCTCGGTACGTGCACCCGTCTGCATGAACCGGTCGCGCGTGCACCCGTTCGTCGCCGTGTCGAGCAGACTTTGCTCGTCTTCGACGGCGACTGGGAACCCGTGCTGGATCAGCTCTTGCTCCGACAGGACGTAGTACTCGATACCCAACTCGCTCGACGTGACGCTGCTACTCTCTGTCGTCTCTGGTCCGACGACGCTCGTCTCGATCGCCACTGAGGCGTCAGCGACGTCCACCATCTCAGTGTCTCCACTTGCGTTGCTTACTGCCGTTGTTGGGACGACCACAGAGCCGTCTGGATGCCGCGCGACGTCCACGACGATAGCTTTCACGAGCGACAGGCGGATCGACCGTGCGGCACTGTCACCACGGCGACGGACCAGGTGCTCCGGCGTCTTCCGTGCGTACGTCTTGTCGAGGAGCGGGTCTGTGTTGAAGTAGTGCATTGTGTCGTCTTCGCTCACGAGCACGTCGAGTGTGAACGCGTTGTCCTCGTCGGCGCCGTCAGCGGCTGGTGCTGTGGTTGGTGCGTCGTCAGTCGCGACAGCAGCAGCGCTCGCAGCCGACGCTTTCGCTTGGTGTCGCCACTTGAGGTGGAGCAGGTCGCCATCGAGCACCCACGTGCCGCCTAGCGGCTGGCTCTTGCGGACGAACGACCCGGACGGCTGGACAGTCACCTCGTCCGTGTACCCGAACGAGTGGCGCATGAGAAACGTGAGCTCGTGGCCGTAGAAGAGCTCGTCTGCCGTCATTCCCCTGTGTGGTGCGTAGACAGCAAGCTGTTAGTGTGAAGACGCGGACGTCCTAGGCCGCCCAATCACCCCCCCCACACACACACACGCACGCACTTGGTGTTGACAGGCGGGCGGGGGAACCGGTAGAGCAGCTCGGGCAGTGGCGTCTCCATGCGCTTCGTCTCGTCCGTCTTGGAAAGCACGCACGGGACGCTCGAGCACGCGTCAAAGAAGCCGAGCGTCGAGCGGTAGCGCTGGAGCACGGACGGATGCACGTTCCCAAGCAGCACGACGCACACTTTTGTCGGCAATGGCTTGTTTGGACACAGCGACGTCATCAAGTACGGACTCACGCGCGTCGTTCCAACAGATGCGTCCGACTTGGCACTTGGTTGCAACGCGACTGCGTCAATCAGGTCCTGTACGTCCTCGACATTCAGTCGCAGACGGGCGCGTGACTGCTCCATCCAGCGCGCAAAGTCGAGCAGCACATTACTATGCGGTACTTGCCGCGGGAACTTGACGATCAGGTCGGCTGAGTAGCTCTCAAACTCTCGGCGAGGTGGTGGCAGTGGAGCGGGGCCGGGCGGCGGGTACGTAACGACACTGTGGCTGTGACTACTCGGAGCTGGGCGGACGCTGCGGTGTTGCTCGTGCATGGCCGAGTGCAGGCGCTTGCGAGGCGGTGGACCACCTGTCGAAGGAAGCGGCGGCGGCGCCGACTTTGGGAGCGGCGGCTGGGGCTTTGAAGGCACTGGGAGTGGTGGTTGAAGCGGTGGGATTGGCGCAGCTGCGGGCGTGCGGGAGGGCTCTGGCTCCTCGCCCTCCTCGAGGATCTCACCGTCCTCGAACTCCTCTTCGTCGATCGCCATTGCTCGCTTCGAGTCCGTCGCTCCTTCCCTTCGTGGCTGTCGTGAGCCTTTTGGCTGCGATTGCAAATGTGTTGACTGGCGTTCCAGGTAGTGTGACAAAAATGAGGTAATATTACCAAGATCAGGAGCTTTTTGGGACTCCTCGACACTTTCATCCGAACTTGGATGCAGTTGTTCGCTCCATGAGCTGTACAGTTCGCTTACTAGTACGCTACAGTCAGCAGCTGAGTGGGAGCTTGGTTCTTGTGCCGCTGCCATCGCTTGTGACGATCGCCGCGAAGATCTGCTCCAGCTCACCAAGGCGCAAAGGCGGCAGGCCCTGGTGACGCACCACTGGCGACCGCGACTGGAGTGCGCTTCTAACCAGCGCAGTCGACGTCGACGACGCTGTGCTGATCGCACTGACCTCGAACGGCGCCAGTGCCGAAGCGCTCGAGCCGAGCCGGTCGCTCGCGAGTCTCGAGGCGGAGAATACCGGCACAATCGCGTCACTTGCACTCACACTCGCCGACATTCGTGCAGTTGAAGAGAAGAGCGACGACGGAGTCGCTGGTGTCCTCGGTCGATGACTGGTTGGCGTCAAGCCGACGATGCTGCGGTCCCACACAAAACTCGACGCCAACGTGTCGAAGACGCTCGGTCGGGCACTGCTTGTACTACACGACCCGTCGAGAACGTCGTTCTCGACGGAACTCGGCGCACTCGCCGCCTCTTCCCAATTGTTGCTATCAACAGAGCTGCTCATTGGCGACGGCGGGCGGTGCAGGAGCGCCGCAAAGTTCCGTAGACGCGCTCCTAAGCTGCTACGCTGGTGGGTGAGACCGACGCTGGTCCGACAGCTCGGGCCGTCGTCGTTGTACTCGCGAAGGATCGGTGTTCGATCGGACTTGCGTCCTGGGAGCTTGGTGGGGATCGGAAGGGCGAACGATTGCCCCATTGGTGTCGAGACGGGTAAATCGTTGACACAGCTAGCTGACTGTACTGTGCGGGTTCTGAACACGCTGAGGCTCAGTGACGATGCGAGTGAGTTTGCGAATGGGATTCGCTCGCTCGATGTTCAATTGATGCAATTGATCGAAGCCTCCGAAAAAGAGAACAGTAGACGCCGCTAAGAGGCGGTTGTCCACGCAAAAGCGAATGGAAAAAACCACGCCGAGAGCGCGAACCTTGTGGGCGCATTGAGTGTTAGCTCATCCAGGAGAGGTGCCTGCAAACCTCCAAGTTGGTGGTGGTGCAGAGGTTGGTTCGTTCCTTCGATGAACTGAAAGTTGACATTCTGACTCGCTGGAGCCATTTTCGCACAAGTATAGTCGTACTTACAATTGCGGAACAAAATTCGTATTTAGTCGCGTACAACACTCCACGAATCCGAAATCTCCCCTTCGACAAAAATCGAGCCACGAAACACGTCCACGCCGTCGTAGACGTCGCCGCCGCGTGAGACCCACCCACCTCCCCCTCAAGCGTGAGCAAGCAGCAAGCATGGCCGAACCCGATGACCTCTTCACGCTCAAGAACCAGCTGTGGGTCGGCAACTACCAGAACGCAATCGCCGAGGGCGGCATGCTCACGCACTTGCGCGATTCGCTCCGGAGCGAGCGTGACGTGTACGTCTTCCGCGCGCACTTGGGACTCGGCAACTACGCGCACGTGCTGCAGAGCATCCCCGACAGCGGCGCGACGCCGATCGCGCTCAGCGCAGTGAAGCTGCTCGCAGCAGTGCTCGCTGGCAGCGTCGACGCCGAGATGGTCGAGCTGACGCTGAAAGAGTGGCTCGCGGACGCTGTGAGCGGCGAGAACGCGCACTTGCTGCTCGTCGCTGGGCTCGTGTTTGCGCGTGCGGGCAAGTTCTCGGACGCGCTCTCTGCGCTCACGAAAGGCGGCTCGCTCGAGCACATGCTCTACATTGTGCACGTGTACTTGCAGTTGGACCGGCCAGACCTCGCTCAGAAACAGGTCAGCGAGATGCGCAAGCTTGAGGAAGACGCGACGCTTACGCAGCTCGCGCAAGCGTGGTGCCTCGCGCTCCGTGGCGGCGACACAGCCGACGAAGCGACGCTGCACTTCCAGGAGCTCGCAGACCGTTTCGGGGCGACGCCGCTGCTGCTGAACGGCGCTGCGGTCGCGTTCATGGCGCTCAAGAACTACGGCGAAGCCGAGCGGCTGCTCGCTGAGGCGCTGCAGAAAGACGTGGCGAACGAAGACACGCTCGTGAACCTCGTGGCGGTGAGCGCGCACTTGCACAAGCCGTACGAACAGTACCTCGCGCAGCTCGAGCAAGTCGCGCCTGCGAACGCGTGGCTCGCGAGTTTCATTCGCTTGGACCAGGAATTCACGCAGACAGCTGCGAACTTTGCGTAGGCCTGAGGCGTCCTGGTGTCCCTTTGGACACTGAGAGAGAGAGAGAGAGAATGAATGATGGGATTTGGATTGCTTGCGTGGCCCGTTCGTCAGTTGGCGTGACGCCAGGAATGTGCATGGGAAGACTGTGGGAGACTGTGGGTAGTTCCTGTCTGGCTGGCTGGGTTAATGAGCGAGAGTGAGCCAGCTCATTCGTAAGGGAGTTCGTTCGCCAGGGCGGGCGGTCGGTTCTTAGCGCGTGAGCTCCTTGTTCATGAACTTTCGCTTGGCAAAGAACATCCACCACTTGCTGCGCGAGTCGTTGGCATAGACCTCGTCTGGCAGGCGCATCGCAATCGCTTCACGGAGCTGCTTGAAGTACGCGCGGATGGTCTCTGGAGAGCGAGCGAGTGCCGAACGCACACACACATATCGCGATCATCAAACAGACAGAGTCACGTGAGGAACGCCTAGAATGGACGCACCTGCTTCGTTCGCGCTCGTTGGCGCGCGCACGAGGCCACCGAGGGGGAACGCCGAGTCGCCTGGGATCGCAAACTGGTCCACTGCGGTCTGCTGGAGGACTCGGATCGCTGGTAATCAACCATACCGAGAGAGAGTGTCAACCAGCCGCACTCTTTGATCCATCCCCCACCCAATTCTCACGCAAAGGACGCACCGTCCGCCTTCGTCGCGCACTTGTCGAGCTTCTTGAGGCACAAGTGCACGAAGAGCGTGCCGTACACGAGCACGCGGTCGGCGTTGCCCTTGATCTCAAAGTTCGTGAAGAGCACATTCGCCCGGAAGAGCTGGATGATCTCGTCCACAATGTCCTCTTGGTCGTCCGGCGCGGGCGGCGCAGGGCCGCGGGAGCGTGTCTTGATCGGCAGCAGCGCGCAGCCGCAGATCTCCTTCGCCGGCGCCTCGTTCAACGCCGAGTGGTATGCGGGCATTCTGCTTCTCGCTTCAGTTGGTCGGTCAGTTGGTCTCTCCTCCCTGTTGTTGTCTCCTTGATGTCTGATGTCTCCTTTTTGTTGTTCACGTTGTGGATTTCTGGCATTCGGATTTGCAAAAATGGGAATCAGTCGGTTTCCTAGGCTGAGTTGGTATTCGACTTCTTCAGCTGATAACCAAGCATACAGTCGCAGCCTTCGAGACGGCATATAATGAGAAAAACGGTTGAAAACGTCGAACGACAAGTTTGGCCAAAATGGGCTATTCTCGGAGAACCGCAATCGCTGCCTTTCACTCGATCGACCTACGGCGAGAAGCCAACCACCGAGACGCCGACCGACCGACTGCGCGCGTGGCTGGCGTGTGACGCGGCTGCGAGGTACCCTCGACCCCACTCTCCTTCTCTTCTGCGACCATTCTGCTGCTCGCGAGCGTGTATCAAGCCATGGGCGGCGTCTACAGCCGCGTGCGGCACGTGCAGTCGCTGCGGCCAGGCGACCACATTGCGATTTGGGACACGAGCCGGTGGCCCATCTCGTACCAACACCACGGCATTGTGTGGGCGTCTGGCGAGAGCTTCTCAGACATTAAAGTGTGCCACGTGTGGAGCCCACTCGAGGGCTACCAAGAGGCGCAAGCCGACTCGTGCTTCCGCATCTCGACGCTCGAAGAGTTCCTGTACAAACGCAGCGTGACGAACCTCCGGCTCGTCGAGTACCACACGTCCGGACTGCGTGAAGTGCTCTCTCGCTGGGGCGAAGTGCATTTGTCCAAGAGCGACTTACCAGAAGTCGTGCTCGCGCGCTGCAAGTTCCTCTTGGGGCTCGGGAAAGGCGACTTTAACATCTTTAAGCAGAACTGCGAGCACGCAGCTCACTGGTGCATGACTGGCGAGCAGTGGTGCAAGCAGACGCTCACGAAAGTGCCAGGCCGCGTGCCGTTTGAGAACCGACTCGCAAAAGAAGACGTTGACGCGCTCGAGCACGAGATTGAAGCGATCAAAGCCGTGTCCCGCAGTGTCGTCGACAGTGTCCTCCAGCTTTCCGGTGCGACGGTGTACCTGCGCGTCGCTGGGAACCACTACGTCCGTATGCTTCCCGACGGCCGCGTCGGTGTCGTGCCACAGGGTGACGATCCCACGACGTGCGGCCGCACACCGTTCCGGCTCGAGTGCTACTCGAAAGGCTACAACTGCATCAAAGTGAGCTTCTTCCACGACACGTCGACCGACCACATGTTCAGCCGCTCGACGTTCTCGTGCTTCCGCGACTTGCGCATGAAGCACGGCAACTGGGTCCGTGGCACGTCCGGGCTCAAGTGGGAGTACTCGTCAGCCGGGAACCTCAAGAGCATGAACCAGCACCGGCGGTACGTTGGCGTCCGTGCGCACGACAACATTCTGGTGGACGTGAGCATGCGCAGCGACGCGACGCGGTTCGAGTTTGTGCCGTGCGAGCCACGGGCCGAAGGCCGGGACGTGACGCCGCCGGACATTGACTGCGTCACACGCGCATACAACCACGAGCGGTCGATCACGCAGATGGAGTCGCGCAGTATGCGGGACTTTAACGACGCAGTGCGTAAAGCGCAGCAGACGGAGCCGGTGAAGAGTCTGCAGCCGTCGCCTGAGGGGACGCTGCAGCAGGAGTCGCTGGCGCTGCTGGTCTGATAGCGAACCGATGACCGATATATGACCGCCCGACCGAAGGACGAGTCATTACTTACTTTAACTACTGTACCTCAACACGCCCACTTGTTTCTCCCATGTGGCGTGCGTTTGTAAATGGTGTCGGTGTCGTCATGTGCCACCGACGTGTCGCAGTCACCCGCTCGTCTGCGTCGTCAGGTCTCTGAACGAGTGTGAGAGAAGAAGATGAAAGAAAGCAGCCATCGGTGGGTGGGTGGTCTGATCTTCTCCTTCTCTTGTGACGGTTTGCTTCGCAGGTGCGTGACGCTGATGGCTGGCTGGCTGGCTGGCTGTGCGTAAGCGAGCGCGAGAGCGCAGGTGCTGATTGTGCGCGAGTTTTGGCAGGCGGCCGTCAGTCAGCATCGATCCTTTTCCTCCTCAATCCTTTTCCTCGTCATGCAGTTCAAACGGTGATGAAAACGAGAAAAAATGCGAGATTCAACATTGAATGTTTCTCGAGCGCTGATTGGTCAAAACGGCGCGAATCTGGTGTGCCGCTCGTGTGGTCGCTGCCGACGCTTTCGTGAATGTTCAGGCGTCGCAGTCGCTCATTCCCAGATCCACTCGGTGCGGCGCACCCAAGCACCAGCGGCCATGAACGTGATCTACTCAGTGAAGGACTACGTCTCGAACGTACTCGACTTCCAGCACCACGGCGCGGTCTCTGGCGCCATCGACATTGTCGCTGTGCAGCACGAGGACGGCTCGTTCCGCTGCACGCCATTCCACGTGCACTTTGGCAAGTCCAAGGTACTACTACGAGACACGAAAGGATCTAGACAACCAACTCGCCTGAACGTAGGAGACATATGGGCGCTGACATCCTCTCTGTGTACGTTCCTTTCAACTCGCTTCTCTTGCAGCTCAAACGCGTGAAGGAAAAGGTCGTGAGTGTCGTTGTGAACGGCCACGTCGTGCCTGGCGTGCACATGAAGGTGTGTAGGCATTTATTGATCTACAGTATCAGAGTGTCCTTCTCACGGTCTCTCTCTCTCTTGCAGCTCGGAGCTGCGGGTGAAGCGTTCTTCGTGGAAGAAGCGGACGAACCCGTGACGACAGACTACACGACGTCCCCACTCGGGAGCCCCGTCCAGCTACGAACAGCGTCGTCAGCAGACTTTGGCTCGCTTCCAAGCGGACCAAAGCACGCGAGCGTCCACTTTGACCTGCCATCGGACGTACGTGTGTCCGTCCATGCTGTTGTTCATTTCCATAGTAGATCCAAGAGAGTTGGCGTGGCCTCACTCAGCCCACTGGGATCGACGCTGTTGGGTCTGATCTCTTACAGGTGTTTAGTCCTTCAAGCTCCTATACGTCGAGCCCAAGCGGGTCCTCTGTGGGTGAAGACTTTGGCGACTCGCCGGAATGGCACGACGCCTACCGGTACGACCTCTCTCTCTCTCTCTCTCTCTCTTTCGGATACAAACAGGTAGTTAGATGGCCTCAACCAGACGCGAGATCTGATCGTTGAAGACTGTGGTCTTGTCTGTCTGGTGTGATGAACGACAGGAGGCTCGTGCCAGAGCTTCAGATCCCATCCCAGCGCCGAGACGACAGCTCCAATGCAGCGTCCGAGCGGCTGACGTGGGGCTGGGGCTCGCTCCCAGTCGTGCAACCGGCTCCTCCAGACATGACGAGTGGTGGCGACTCGGACACGGAAGACGAGCTGCCCATGATGGTGAAGAGCGACTCGGTCTACTTTGACGCAATCGAGACTGAGACTGGCGCTACCACGACTCGCTTTGCAGGTATTAGAAGTCTATCTTTCTTATCCAGAGGGTTTCAAGCGAGTACTGACGTGTCCCCTCCTCTCACTCGCTCGCTCCCTCCAGACCACCCGTGCATGTCGCTGTGCGGCCATCTTCTCGACGGCGCCGACTCGGAAGAAGACGCTTACGCAATCTTCTCGGAACACATCATCACATTCGAGTACTTTCAAGAGAACCCAGTCGGGCTCTTGGGCGACCGCAACCTCATGTTCTTGATTGACGGCCGGATCTGCCCGTTCAGCCCCGAGATCCAAGCGTACTTTGTAGCCCGCGTCCTGTTTCCAAACTCTCCGCCGCTGCCACAACTGTCGGAGACTGAGTCCACGTACGAGTTCCAGTCGCCCGAGTGGGGATACGACGACGAACAAGCAGTGTCGGGCGTCCAGATTGACACAGCGTTTGGCCGCGACTCGCTGTCGCCAGCACTGAGCTCCTCGTCGCTCAATGATCTCCAGACGCTTGACGACGCGACAGGCGACACGTACCACCGGAAGACACTGCAGCCGTCGCAAGCAGATCTTCTCAAGATGGAGCTTCGCAACGGCGCGAACGACATTGACTTTGTCGTTTACTCAACGTCCGGTCAAGAGCTGCGCGTAAGCGCTCGACTGTACTACTGGCCGACGTCTGCGAAGATTGTGATTGCCGAGATCGACGGCGCGGTGTCCCGCATCGCGTCGAGTGGGATGTTCTCGAACCTGCTGGCGAGCAAAGAGAAGCGGCGCTCGGGGCTGCACCACGGTGCGCTCGAGTTCTACGCCAAGCTGGCGCGGAATGGGTACCACATTGTGTACCTCACGTGTCGCGGACTGTCGCAAGCAGCGCTCATGCACGCGATGCTTCGCCCACACGGTGAGAAAGGGCTCGGGCTGCCGCACGGTCCAGTCCTGCTCGCGCCGAACCGCTTGCTCGCGACAAACAGCAACGAGATGATTGAAGCGCGCGATTTCAAGGTCGCTGCGCTAAGTGCGATCCACGCGCTCTTCCCGTCCGACGTGAACCCGTTCTACGCTGCGTTTGGCCGCACAGTCGCCGACAGCGTCGTGTTTACGCAAGTCGGCGTGTTCCCGGGCAAGGTCTTTCTCGTGGACGAAGGCGACGGCCGGCTGCGCCACAAGTCGATGATGAACTTTCAAGAGTCGTACTCGAGTCTACTCGCGATGCTCGACAAGATGTTCCCGCCGCTGTGCTCGCTCTCACCGCGTACTTCACTCACGGGCAGTAGTAGCAGCAGCGACGCTGGAGCGACGACGACAGCGACAATGTCGAAGCCGACGCACGAGCGGATGCAGTCGGCGCCGTCGTCGTCGTCGACGTCAGTGTTGCCTGCGACAGCTGCGTCGATGAGGCGTGTGTACTCTGTGGCAGATGACCTCGTCTCGGAAGTGATCTCGTCCCAAGCGCGAACGCGCAGCCTCGGAGACGAAGCGTACAACGACGTCAACTTCTGGAGGATCCGGCCTGGTCGGATCTAGCTGCTTGCAGATCATCCGAGCGAAATCGCTATTGCATCCTGTGAATAATTTAACACTGTTATCTTTTGTCCGCCTTCGTCGCGCACTTGTCGAGCTTCTTGAGGCACAAGTGCACGAAGAGCGTGCCGTACACGAGCACGCGGTCAGCGTTGCCCTTGATTTCAAAGTTCGTGAAGAGCACGTTCGCCCAGAAGAGCTGGATGATCAAGGCTGCCGAAAAAATATATTGATTGGAAATATAATATAATTTCTTAAAATAATTTATTTTTGCTTTTGCTGGCAAAATAAATTATTTACGTTAAGCACCGCCCGAAAAAAATAAAAAATTGGCGAGACTTCCATGTCCGCTTGGCGTGGAGTTAGTTGCTTCAAGCAACTTGCTTGACGAGAATATGGCTACACTGAACGTCAACGAAACACATGTAGATAGCCTCGTTCGCTTGTACTTGTACACGAAGCAGAAGTAAGAAGACAAAGAAGGTAGTATGACTGTGGAGTAAGTGGACATTAAAGAAGGCAAGGCATTCCTGATACCAACTTCTTGGTGCGATAGCTGACATCGATTATTGTGAGGCAGTTCTCCAGTCGCAAAACCTCATACGGCATCGCTTTCGACCATGAAAGCAACTCACTATCGCATAGTGTACTCGAGATACCGGACAGTGTTGTTCCGTGTGAGTCTACTACAGTAAGACTACAAGCATGGACAATTGCTTATGCCAGTACTGAACAGTACTAGTACTGTAGTAGAACTGAAGTATTGCAATAATTTATTGCATGAACTTTGATGGGGCAGTAATAATTTATTGCAATGATGGCCTGGCAATTATTACCAATACAAATATCGGCACACCTGTGGATGTTCTCGTCCACAATGTCCTCCTGGTCGTCCGGCGCGGGCGGCGCATGGCCGCCGGAACGCGTCTTGATCGGCAGCAGCGCGCAGCCACAGATTTCCTTCGTTGGCGCCTCGTTCAACGCCGAGTAGTACGTGTGATATAGCGTCCCAGACCAACGGGCGCACGTACCTGGGAAAGCACGTCACGAGCCGGGTCCGACGGTTGCGGACGACTCGAGCCAAGTCCCAGGCGATGACCGCGCGTTGATGTGAAGATCGACTGAGGCGAGTGGCAACCGGAAGACCCGTGAGCTGGCGACTACCTGGAAGCACCAAGGAGTACCGGGGAGTCAACCAGCCGGACCCAGAAGATCTTGGCCGGAGAGTGACTGGAGCCTCGAGCTGTTGGACATGATCGCCTCCACCCGGGTTCGAGTGTCGAATCGTCCGTTCGTCGACCTGGCCCGACGTCCCCCCAAGCTGTTCGACATGGCCGACTCTGCTCAAGGTTGAGTGTCGAACCCGCCAAGACCTCCCCCCTGAGAAGCCAGAAGAATCCAGTCTTCGTCCCATCGCGAAGCTGGCCCATCGACCGGGCCGGATATAGCCGAAGAGTTACGGTACCACGCAGCCGGGA
>JAASFJ010000703.1:0-16937 GCA_023333755.1 Globisporangium uncinulatum
CCTCCGCGCCGTGCTATATTTTTGGTGTCAAAAAGCGAAAAAGACCACTCGATTCTTTTTCGATCGACCAAAATGACTTGATTTGAGTATGCTTTTCATTTCAATTTTTTTGTCACTAGAATATGTCAGCGAATTTTTGTTGTGACTCTTCTAGTGCGAATTACGCGATTCTGATCACATCGCCTAAACCGTCTTGAATAGACGAACAGATCTACAAAAGCGCGTCAAAATAAATGCAAAATTGAGTGATTTATGCAAGGTTTTAGCTCATTTCGTTTTTTTGGCGCGCAGTGTAATATCTACACGATCAGAAAACAGTATTTTTCTGCATAATCAGGATCCTGAATCTGAGTCTGTATTGTGACAGACTCACAGCGAGCAGCCACACATTTTCAACGAGGGGGTCTTTGTGCGAAAAGCAGAACGCTCCTCCGAAGCATCAAGCAAGCGAGCATGTCGGCGCTGTCCCCCGTCGCGAAGGCGTTGCTGCGCAACCCCGTGGGCCGTGTGCGCGGCAACGGCATCACGGCCACTGTCTTTGGCGCCACGGGCTTCCTGGGTCGTTACGTCTGCGCCGAGCTCGGTGCGTCCTTCTTCGTCTGAGCGCTATGTGCCTGCGTGTGTGATGCGTGCGTAGTGTCGTTCCGGTGGTCTCGGTTCGAGTGATTGATTGATTACATAACGCATACACCCTCACCCTCACCATTCCGTTGCTACAGGCCAGCGCGGGAACGCGTTCGTTGTCCCGTACCGCGGTGACGACTCGGAAGTGCGCCACCTTCGGGTCATGGCGGACCTCGGCAATGTCGCGAACATTCCGTTCCACCCGCGCGACCGCGACTCGATCCGTGAGGCTGTCGCTGGCTCGGACGTTGTGATCAACCTGATTGGCAAGCACTACCAGACGAAGCACCTGCTGCCGTGGTGGATCAACTACACGTACGACGACGTCCACGTCGAAGTGGCGCGCACGATCGCTGAAGTCGCGGCTGAAGCCGGTGTCCCGCGTCTGATCCACCACTCGTCGATCCTCGCGACACCCAACTCGCCGTCGGTGTGGGCAGCGTCCAAGTACCGTGGCGAGCTCGCAGTGCGGAAAGCGTTCCCGAATGCGAACATTGTGCGCTCGTCAGTCATGTACGGCCCCGAGGACAAGTGCACGACGTGGTTTGCGGACCGTGCGATCCTGGGCGGCGTGCCGCTCGTAGACAACGGCGAAGCAGTCGTGCAGCCAGTGTTTGTGAACGACGTGGCGCTCGGTCTCTACGCGCTCTCGCAGGACGACTCGATCCAAGGCAAGACGTTCGAGTTTGTGGGCGACGAGGAGTACACGCAGAAGGAAATCGCCGACTTTGTCTTTGACGTGATCAAGACCGAGCCGAACCTCTTCAACCTGCCATTGCCGGTCGCCAAGGTGCTCGGGCGCTTCGCCGAGTTCTTCCCCGAGCCCAAGATCACGGAGGACTGGGCCACGCAGATAAGCCTCGACCAAGTGAAAACGTCGGATTTGCCGGGTCTGCGCGAGCTCGACGTCGAGCCGTCCAAGATGGAGAAGGAGGCGCCGAACTGGCTGATCAAGTACAACAGCGGTGGCCACTTCCAGGAGGTCTCTGGCTACCACTAAAGTGGTAGAGGCTGTCGGCTGCGCGCGCGCGTGGTGTCGTTCGTCCGTTGCTGCTGCTGCAATCAACCGACTGACCGCCCCGCTTGCCTGGAAACGAACGAGTCGGCGTCGTTGTCGTCTTCTACTGGCTGCTACCAGGCGATGGATGGAACGGAGCGTGCGGGCCAGTCAGTAACACACTCAATACACTATACCAACGCAAGCTTTACACAGTCGCGTGCAGCTCATCAACCTTCTCATCATGTCTTGAAAATCCTGAAAATCTGGAGAAACTTGAAATGCATGAGCTCGAATGGTGGCGGAGATCGAATACAGTACTACAGTGGTATTCGTAGAACTTCACTATCAAGTCTTGCGCTCGTCATGCTCCGACTGACGCTGGCGCGAGCGAGCGCCGCTGCTGCGCGCCGCAGTCTGTCAGCGCACTCGCCGCTGCCCGCGAGCGTTAGCGCCACCACCACCAGCCACCGGAGCTTCAACTCCACGCCGCTCCAGTTTGACACATATCCTTCACTCCGTACTCCAGCTTGTAAAGCAGCACCCCAACGTTCAACTGTGTTGCGAGCCGTGCTTCCTTGACTGCCTGCGTTCGGCTCTCTCTCTCTCTCTCTCTGCTGGTGACGCGCAGTACACATCGTGTAGTCAAGCGGCTGCAGGAACAGGGTACGTCGCGTGTGTGGGTGTGGGTGTGTGCGGAACGGCACCCAAAAGACTGACGCATTCATTCTGTCCGTTTCCAGGCTTCAGCCCGGAGCAGTCGGAGGCGATTCTTGACGTGATGAAAGACGCCATGGCCGACTCGCTGGACGCACAGGCTCGCATTGTGCGTCCTGTCGCTCTCTTCAGTACACTGCAGTTGGCAGGCTCTTCCTTCCCTGGACAGCGCCGGCCGACACATGACGCGCTTGTTCCCACTACTGTTTCTTGGTTGATACTCAGCTCGCGACCAAGGCGGAGCACGTGGAGCTCAAAGCCGAGCTCTCGGAGCGTGTCTTCAATTCGACCCTCAAGTTCGGTGCGTATGGTAGAGGTGGTGGCAAGGAACACCGGCCCCAGCTTCTAGGTTCACACAGTGCTGTGTGTTGTATGGGCTCCTAGACATCGCCCAGCGCCACATGCGCGAGCTGCTCGAACGCGACTTCAACAACCTCAAGCAGGACATTCGGATGCTCGAGAAGATTGACTTTGACAAGATCCGCGTCGAGATTGCCGAGATCGAGAAGAAGGTGGGTAACGTACTGCAGTCTTGCTGGTTCGGGACGGGAGTGTGGGAGGGACACAGGACGCCCACGGGTGGGTCAAGAGCTGACAGTCGGTCATCATGGCAACACCACAGTTCTTGCTCCAGAAGCAGGCGGAGGACGAGACGCTCAACGAGCTCCGGCTGTCGATGGAGAAAGTGGAGAAGCGCATGCTCCAGTACGCGGTCGGTTTCGCCGGCACGATCATGGCCGTCGGTGCTGCGCTCACGCGACTCGTACTGTAGCATTCACCCACCCGACGACGACGACAGGCGGTCGGTCAGACGGACGTCTTCGTTCACTGCAGCTGGGCGGCTTGGAACGGTCGAGAGAACTATCCCATAGACAACAAGAGAGCTCTCTCACTCCTTCCTATCGGCACCGAACACACTGCGGTCCCACTAACGGAACTCGCTGCTCCGGTCCACCGTCTTGTCCTGCACACGCGACGTCGCACTCGCAAGCCGAGACGCGCTGCCGAGAATGCTGCCCAGGAGTCCGTCGCCACCACCTCTCGCACTTGAAGTCGGGCGGCTGGTGCCAGACGAAGCCGTAATCGCGTTCCGAGGCCGCTGGTGGGCAGTCGGATCAGTCACGAGTGCCACAGACCGGTAGCTAGTCGTGCTCGCGTTTGACGCGTTCAGACTCCGCTGCTCCCGTGCGTAGAACTTGTGGCCGGGAGGGAAAAGCGCCTGTCGATGTTCGTCGTCGCGTGGCCGCTTGGGACGATCCTGTGCCTCAGACTTCCTGCTCCCGCTGCTGGCTCCACGTTCACGCGCATGCTCTCGCTCTGATCGCGGCTTGTCCGCTTGTCGGAGCGGACGCTCGTTCTCCATGCAAAACTCCTTCGCAGAGATCGACTTTGGTGGCGGCTCTGTCGCGCTCGAGGCCGGCTGGGACGGCCGAGGCGCGCACCCACGATCCACGTCGTGTCTGCTGCTTGACGCACGAGGAGAGCGCCGGTCGTAGCTGGACTCGTAGCGTGGCCGCTTCGAGCGGTCGTCACCTCTTTCTGCTCGATCGCTCCGACACCAGTCGGTGTGGGGTCGCGAGCTTGACGACGAGTGTTCGCGCTTTCTGTACGCGTCGCTACTGCGATGCGACTCGCAGTCTCGGTGCGAGCTCCGGTCGCGACTTCGGTGGGACGCGCGATCTCGGTCACTACGGGAGTCGTCCGACGGTCTCGACGCTGCATGTTCTTCTTGTCTCGTCGCTGGTGACGTGCGGTCGCGGTCGCGATCGCTGCGTGGTGTCGCAACAGATCCCACGTACTCCGACTTGACGCTGAGTTTGTTTTCCAGCTTCCGTGGCGCATCCTCCGCTCGACTTGCGTCTGCGTGGCTGCTGCCACTGCCAGTCGACGACAGTGGGAGCGTTGTCGGCCCTGTCGCTTCGTTAGCATATGTCGTGGTGTCCAGCGGCGACAACTGTGCGCGCAGTGGCACCTTCGTGTCGGAACTGCTCGGTCCTGCGTCCGTTGCAGTCGCGGGTTCCCCACTCGCGTTCGCCGTCCCAGAGACGCCAGGGACGTCGGGCTCGCTCTTGATGGACGCACTGTGGGACATTGACTCGCTCGTGACGCCATTAACCGCCGCTGTCGTCGCTCCCGTCTGCTTCTTTGCTGCCTTCTCGTGCATCTCTTGAAAGTGCGTGGCCAAGCCCTTGCTCTCGTCGCTCTCGAGGCGGCGCGAGACTTCTGGGAAGCTGGCGCCACGCGTGCGAACAACGAGCCGTCGGTCTTCCGCACTCCGCACGAGCGCTGCCCACGTCTCGTCCCGCACAAGAGTGTTCACGTGCCCGACCACGAACAAGCAGAAACGCGCGCGCGTGATCGCGACGTTGAGCCGGCGAACGTCCTTGAGGAAGCCAATGCCGCCACGTTTCGACGCGCGGACGCACGAGAAGACAATCACATCCTTCTCGCGGCCTTGGAAGCCGTCAACAGTGTTCACTTCGACCGACACGGACTGCGGGATCGCCGAGTGGCTCAGCTCTCGCCGCAACACGCGCACTTGTTCCTTGTACGGCGACACAAAGCCGACTGACCAGTTGTGCTTGCGTGCGTCTGCGCACGTTTCAAACAGCGAGTGGCACAGGTCGACGCAGAACTGCGCTTCGACACGGTTGTACTTGGAGCCGTTCATGTCTTCTTCGCTCGAGTTCGTCACGTCGTAGAGCAAGAACGGCTGGAACGCAGGGAACTGGTACACGCCAGGGCACACAGCGCGCACGCGCTCCATCACGCTCGGTCCGTCTGTGAGCATGCCGCCGTAGAACCGTTTCGATGGGAACTCGCGCAGGAACGGGTGCATGCGGTACTGCACACGCAGCATCGACGGCGCGACGCCGCTCTCTGCAATCCGCTCAAAGAGCGACCGGTCGTACCGTGCGTTCGCTGCGACGACGCTCTTGACGGTCGCAGGCAGTTGCTTGGGGTCGCCGACAAGCACGACACGCGCGACACGCTCGCGGATCGGCACGAGCGTACTCAGCTCGACCGCTTGCGCAGCTTCGTCAATGATGAGCGCGTCAAAGCCACGCGGGAGGTCGGCGAGCGGCCCACTGCCCGACTTGGACAGCGTGCACGCAATGATGCTCGCACGCGAGAGGATCGCCGCCGTCAGTTTCGTGCGCAGTGTAAACACTTCGTCACGCACACGTCGGACTTCGCCCGAGCACTTGGTGAGCTGCGCGTGGAGCTGTGCGAGTCCTTTGCGACTCGCTCTCGGTGCGCCTTCTGGCGCTGCTTCCGCTGCTTCTTTCGCACGCTGGTGGAAGTCGCGGATCGACTTGCGTAGTGCCTGCTGTGTGTCCTGGAGCTCCCGTAGTTGCACGGCCTTCGGATGGATGTCCACTTCACGCTTGATGATCTGTGGGAGGCAAACGGCCTTGACAACGTCTGGTGCGTCTTCGCCTGGGTTCCCAAGACGCACGACTGAGAGCCACTCGTCGCTCAGTGCTTCAGGGTGCACACTCGGTGCGCGCACTTTCACGACACTCCCACTGCTGTCCATGAGACCGTCCGTAACGATCCGGAGCACGAGCTCGTCGACAGCGCCGTTCGACGGTGCGCACAATAAGACGTGGTTGCTCCGTCGCATGCGCGCGACTGGGTTCGACGGCACGACGCGCTGGCGCACGACAAGCGTCGACGGCCCAGTACTCGGCTTCCGCGCCGACAATTTGTCTTCGAGTCGACTCCGCACGGTCGACGTGTTCTTTAGCGTCTGGATCGTCGTTCGCTTCGGTGCTGTCGCTGTCGCGTCTGCGTCCGAACGGCGCAAGATGCTGCCCATTGCTGATGTCACTGCGCTGAGTGAGAACGTCGGACGCGCAGACGATGGGTCGGTCGCTCCGAGCTCACGCACAGACTGAAAGTTGGTGGTGTTGCTGCTTTTGTCGCCTCGGAGCGCCAGAGCAGCGCTACTATTGGAGCTGCTTGCTGACGATCGGAGAGCGTGAGTGGCGCTGGAAGGCATGATCGCGAGCGCTGGTGGCTGGAGCGCCAGGAAGCCGCTCAGTAGCCCCATGATCGTCTTGGTCTTGCCCGTGCCCGGCGGTCCCTGGAGCAGACTAATGCCGACATTGTAGTTGTTTAGCACGCTGTGCACAGACTGGAGCTGCGACTGGTTGTACTGCGCTTTGATCGCGTCCCAGAGGTCTGCGGGCAGGAACCGTGGCGCGCGTGCGAGCGCGTCAGTCTCGCTCATGAGCTGCGTCCACTTGGCTTTCAGGCTGCTCGCAAGCGCCTTCACGTCCGTGTCCGCATGCTTCCGGAGCTTGTTGACCGCCTTGCCGACACTCGTCGACTGTGCGACACACACACCACAATATCACCACCATCATCAGCTCTCTACGTTCACGACCACAACCACCCACACAACCACCCAAACAACCAACCAACGCACGCGCAGATCCATCAGCGTCACGTCCATTCTGTCGAGGCGCTTGAGCAGTTTGAGGACCTTGGCGTCTGCATCGTTCGCACGCGCGCTCTTGAGCTCGTCGAGCGCTGTCGTGATCCGAATCAGCTCTGTCTGCGTCGACTTGTACACGTTCGGCGTCAAGACCGCTGTGCGCAAGTGCTCAGGGAGCATGTCGACCGAACGGAGCGAGATGTACTCACGCGCTGATGTCGTCAAGTTCGCAACGCAGTGTACTTTCCACTCTGAGTCGCCAATCGCGTTCGCTGACAGCGACTCGACGTCGAACGCTGCGACGTCGTCAGTCGCTGTGTCAAGCTCGCCGTCGTTCAGAAACAGCACTTTCACACTCGCTTCTTCGTCGTTCTCGCCTGGTTTCTTGTGCGCACTCGTGTGCTTCTTGCTCTTCTCCATCTCGCTCACGAGGATCACGCCCAGGAGTTCGCGGTGGCCCATGAACCCTGCACGCGACTGGCTCTCGCTGTTGACGACACGCAGGAGCACGACGTCGCCGTTGCGAAAGACCTTGTCCTTTGGCGTCCCTCGGTGAGCGTTCCGGTTGTTGTTGGTCTTGAAAAAGAAGCTCTGGGTCACTGCTGACTCGTCCACTTCTGTGATCGTAAAGTGGAGACACCGCATGCCTTCACGTGGCTTCTCGGACTCGTACCGGAGCACGTGGCCGCCGCCGTTTGCGTACACCTTTCGCAGTCCTTCGTGCAGTTCGTTGCTTGTCTCTTCCAGCAGCAGCGGCAAGTACGCGTTCACGTACTCGGCGCTCTTCTTGAAACTCTGGTTTGGTGATGTGAGTACGCGGTCTGACCGCTCGCGTTCGAACGCGCGCGTGAGCAGCTGGGGCATGCAGAGCTGCAAGAGCTGCCGGTAGAACGGCAGCAACGAGCACACAGGGACTGGCTTCTGCGTGCTCTTGATGCGATGGAAAAGCGCTGCGAACTGCAGCGCTTCGTCCTGCGCTTCTTCCTCTTCTTGTTCCTTCACCTGCTCGTCGCGTTCGCTCTTCCCCGACCGCTGAAGAGCCACAGACGGGGTCCCAGTCACAGTCCCACTCGTCGTCCCGTGCGCGTGCGCCATGCCGCGAATGACCTGGGACATACTAAAGTCGGTCGGCGTCTTTGCCTTTGCTTTGCTCTCTCTCTCGAGCGGCGACGGCTCGCGCGTTCGCGGCGTCACGTAGTCCGACTCGGTGTAGAAGCTGTGGTTCTTCCGTGCGCTCGCTTCCTCCGACATCTTGTTGAAGCCGGTCAAGTCCACTTCCACACGCGCCAACGCTCTCGCTGCCGCTTTCCCGCTCATGATGGGGCGACTTGAGTGGAGGACGAGCGGCGGCTTCGAGTCCTCCGTGAGGTCGATCTCGTCCACTCCATGCCGTCTCGGCTTTAGCGGCCGCGACCCATCGGCCCCAGACACGCTCTTGGACGTTGTTGAGAGTGCCGACGCTGACGCCGTTGACGCCGACGACGTGGCAGCGTCCGACTCGCGCGTCACTCTCCAGTCCGAAATCGTCGTCTTTTTCGTAAAGAACCCGGCCGTTCGGTCCAACTGTCGGAACTTCTTTGCCACGCGCGCAAAGTCAGTCGACCGCTTCGACGCGATGCCTGCCGACACGCTCTTGACGCTCTCAACGTGTCGGAGCGCGTTGTCGTCCAGCACAACGCCGCCTTGGAGCAGCGTCTCGAGCACGATCATGAGCAGCTCGGCAGCGCGCGGTTTCTGGGCGACCGAGCCCGACTCGATGCACCGCACGAGCGACACAATGAGCCCTGCGGAGCGCTTTGTCACCGCGTTCGGGTCCTTCAGTGTCTCGGTCCAGAAGACCCAGAACGTCACTGCAAAGTCCAAGATGCGCACACGGACTGATTCGTCGACTGCCACTGAGACAAGTGTCGAGTTTGGTCCGTACAACCTCGAGAGCAGCGAGATCAGAAAGTCGTTGATCAAGATTGGGAGCTTCTGGAGGTTCACGGTCGACGCCGCTGCACGCGGTCGAGCACTCGGAGCCGATTTGGCTGCGACATCGACCGCAGTGTCGGCAAGCGTCTTCTGAAGCGACGAGCCGAGCACTTCAAACACCTTGGTCCAGACAAAGACGAGCTTCTTTACTGTCGGAATCGCAACGTCGACGTGGAAGTCGTACAGCCGGAGCGACTGGAGCAGCGAGAGCATTCCACGTAGAAACGCCTCCGTGTTGCGGTGAACGGCGATGAGACACGACTCTATCACGGACTGCGGCTTGGCCGGCGCGTTCTTGGGTGCTGCAACGTGGGCGAGCAGTCTGCAGATCCAGTTGAAGGTGTTGATTGTCAGCTGAGGTGGCAGTACACACCGTACGACTACGTACGTACCTCTTGATGCTCTGGTCGACTGCACTCGTCGGGTTCAGCAAGCAGTGCGTCGTGTGTTGCGCGACGACTGGGAACCGGAGTGGGTTCATCAAGCCCTTGACCAGCACTTCGTCGCACACGCGCTCCAAATATGCCATCAAGTGCAGCTGGTACTGCTTCAGCACTGCAGTGAAGCTCACAAGCTCTTCGCTCGCACTCACGTGCGCTTCGATGACGTTCAGGATCTCAGAGACGCCGCCGATCGACTCGAACAGGGCGCCGTGCACTGCTACTGGGATCGTCGCGATCGCTTTCCACGCGCACAGTTTCTCCAGCAGCGCGGTGATCACAGGCTTGGCCTTAGTCATCTCGTCCATCTTTTTCTGCGTCCCGCCGTCTGTGCCTCGCACTACGCACGTGAACACAACGTCCCGCGCCAGGAGCAGGTGCTTACTCAGGATCGTCGAGCACGTGATTGCTGCGTGGTCCACGAGCGCAGCCACGTTCTCAGGGTTCACGAGGATCTGGAAAAGGTAGGTGGCCCACACGGGCTCCAGATCGCCGCCAGACGACGACGGCCGCGAGTTTGGACCGCACGGCCACCAGAAAGCGGTCTCTGAGACCGAGTAGTCAATGAGCTGCGACTCTGGGAGGGCGCCGTCGTCTCGCGTCTCGTCCTTCTTGCCGCTGCCTGTTGCTGTCGACGCCGACTGTAAGCGTGTGTCGTAGCAGTCGCAGATGATCGTCGAGACTGCACGGGACGCCGCCACCTTCAGCGACGGGTCGGTAAAGTGCGCCAAGCTCTTCGTCCCGTCGATCAGAAACAGCACCAAGCGTTCTCGAGACTGGAGGTAGAAGTCGAGCTTGAGGCGATTCGACTGGGAGCACCGACCGCACACACACAGTGTACGGCGTCAGTGAGTCAGTCTTCTTCTCACAGTCAGTCTGTCACCTCCATAAGCAGCGCTAACCTGTCTGCTCGAGAGCTGTGGCGGACGACTGGACGCGAGCAGCGGCGCGAGCAAGTCCACGAGCTGTTTGGTCACAAACACGCGCCAGGACGGCAGCTGGCAGTGCTGGAGGACCATGTCGACGACGGTCTTGGGCGTGTGGACCGTGTGGTTCCAGAACCGATGCCCTAAGCACCGCAGCATCACAGCGTAGCACTTGCAAATCTGTCGCGACCCATCGTTCGTCTGTCCGTCAGTGCGTTCGTCCGCTCTCTTCTGAGGCAACCAGCCGTACACACTGAGGTGTTGGTGCGTTCTCAACGCACCACAAACGTAATCTGCTGGCTCGTAGTCGTCGGATCCGCGTCGTTGAGGTAGTTGAAGACCAGGTCCGGGAGGTTGTCGAACGACTCGAGCATCACGTCGAGACTCGTCTCGTCCATTTGCTGCATGACCGTGTCAAGCGCCGCCCACAGCGTCTGGTTCGTTGGCGTCTTGATGCAATTCGCACTTTCGAGAAACTGTACGGACAAGAATGTACGGACAAGAGAGAGAGCCCACGAACAGTGAGCTTGCCTGTGCTCATTTGAACCACGAGAGTGAGTGGGTTCTCTGTACCAATGGGAGCTCTTCGGTCGTCTGCAAGTCGAGCGAGAGCACCGACACGTTGAACGACGCGCTCTCTAAGATGTACATCCACTCGTCGAGCACTTTGAGGAACGGCTGCTCATCCCCGCTCTCTCCCGACAGATCAATTGGCCCAAACTTGTGCACCAGCGACGTCCCCCACGCTCTGTGGACACCACCGAGCGAGCGACGTCAGCAGCAAGACAGTGTTGAGTGAGAATGGGAATGAGGATGAGGCGGTAGATAGGACAGAGAGTGCGTCCTGACGCGTACCTTACGCCGGCATCGGGAGACACGAGCAAGTGGTACACTCCAGGACAGTACCGGAGCCGCTCGTAGTCCAGCAGCGCTTTCACGTCAGCCGACGCCGTCGAGAGCCACTAACACAACCCAACGGACGTGTTCGCGTGAGCAGCTTGAGCTTTCGCTGTTGCGTACAAGTCCCAAGCACACTATCCAAGAGCCGTGCGAGCGCACCTTGGAGACGACGCGGACGACGCGAAAGTCCGAGAAGAGCCGTCGCTGGCTCAGCACTTCGTACATTGCAGTTGTCAGCGCCGTCGCAGCACGTTCTTTCTCTGTACGCGCTGCCTGTACTACGCTACTGCTCTCGTGAGACTTGAGTGTGAAGGCTGCGTGCAACCGCTCCGCGTCCAGCTGCGCCACTTTCGCAAAGAACGCTGTAATGGACGCGGGTGTGAACTCGTACTCGAGGTCGATGCGCACGCTCGGCAGGGACGCGTGGTAGATGTCGACGCTGAGTAAGCGCATATAGAGAGATGAGAGCGTAGTCACTACGACCGACCAGGTGTGTGTGGTGAGCACCATCACGTCACTCAGCCAACGCACCATTTGCAGCAGAGCCCGAGCTGGGCACCCATCTTCTCCACAAAGACGCGCACGCTGTCGGTGGTCGGGTGCAGCTCCAACAGCCGCGTCATGAACACCATGAGCGGTGGGAAGCGGCACCACCAGTGCCCGTCGTAGACGCCCAGCAGGAACTGTCCCACGCGCGCATACAACCGCTGCTTCTCTAGCGCGACCTGCGGGTCCGTGGCCACGCGCTCGCTCAGCTGCGCGATCTCAAACTCGAGCGCGCGCGCCTGGGTGTCCATCGCGGCGCTCATGACGCGCTCGATTAGCTCTCGAATGGAAATAGACGTGCGACCAAAAGTATCAACAGTATCAAAAGTATCAACAGTATCAAAAGTATCAAAACTTTGATTGATGGGATCAAACATGAACAAACACTAACCTCTCTTCACGCAAGACTACAGTAGGGATCAGGACGGCATTCGTAGCTGGTTAGTTACCGAGCTCTTCTTGGAGCTTCTGCTTCCGGTTCAGCGCATACATCAAGTCTCTCTCTGCGTCCGCGTACTCGACAGTCCCTGGCCGCTGTCGCTTCACGCGGTCGCGCAGTGCATCGATGCCGACAGCGAGCTCGAGCCACTGCGACTGCGTCACTTTCTCCTTCTTTAGTCTCACGTGCTCGCCGGTCATGTCTGCGATTGTCCGGACCATCGTCACCAATTCGTCGACCACGAGCGCGCGCACTGTCGCTCGCAACTTGTCGTCGGCCGCGTCGTTCCCTTTGTGACGCTTTGCAACACGAAAGATCGGGTCGAACGCCTCACTGGCCGACATTGGTCGCGGACGGAGCGTGCTAAAGGCGGCGCGGACAGGTACGCGCGGGGCACTCGACACGCGCGCATCGGGGCGGAGCTCAGGGCGGCGCTCGAGCCAGCAGTTCAGGTAGAGCGCGTTCGCGTTCCCTCGACAGAACTTGAAAAAGTCCGAGTCGCTGTGGGGTCCCCCTTTCGCCATTTCAGCACTCGCACGTTGGTGCGCACGCACGGCTTCGCTCCAGATCGACTTGAGCTTCTCTGCTGAGTGTGCAGCGTAGATCTTTGGCGTGATTGTCGCGAGCGCTGGGTGGGTGCTAATCTTGTTCATATACACTGGGTTGTCCGACAAGAACGCGGCTCGCACGTCCAACCAGAAAGTACCGTCGGGTGCGTCCATCTCTGCAAACCGGGACGCAAACGCGTCCGAGAAGAGCACGTTGAGAAGCCGAATCGCACAGTGGGGTATCCGGGTCGGTGTTCTCGTCCTGGTACCTGCGGGCATCGCACTGGTGGCGCCAGCAACGGTGGTGGCGACGACAGTACTGGCGACAGTGGTGGCGACAGGACCGACGGTATTGGCGGCGGTGCTGGGGACGGTGTGGACGACAGTGCTGGGGACGGTGTGGACGACAGTGCTGCCGTCGATGCTGTCGCCGACACTGTCGACCATGGTTCCAGTTGCCTCACGAGCAGCTCTGTCGTGCTCGCGAAGCAGCTTGATGAAACCGGCTTTGTTGTAGTTCGTGTCCGGTCCCGTCCGGATGGTCGTGATCCTGCGCCGAGAGACCTCCTCCCGCAGCAGCGCAGACGAGAGCGCTTCGTATGGCTCGCAGACGATGGGTATGTCGCCGACGTCGGCGTTGGGGCTGCTGGCGTCATCGTTAAGCGCACGCGCGAGGTCCATCGTCGTCGTTGTCGTGGTTTTTTTGTTTGTTGTCGTCGTCGCTGTCGATTTCAGAATGAGGGGAAGGAAAGCCGTTTGTACCACGAGCCAAGATGACTTGAGATTTGTATTGAAGAGGCCAATGAAAGAAGCCGAAAAGTCGTTTCGAGAGTCTTTTGGCGCACGATAGTCGGTTTGATAGTACACTTCGGACGCGACACGGCACAGTCAGCACGTGCTGGATCGATCGCTCAGTTGACCTCGGCTCAGGGGAGCCGCTCACGGACGACCAAAGTCAAAGCAGCTCACCCGTTGCTCTTTCGAGTGCAATACTCACTTGTCTTTGCTTGGCAGGTGTCGCGTCCGTCGTTTGCTTTGTCCGAGATCCATCGGATCACAATGTTGGGCGAGGCGGTCGCCAAGACCGAACTCGAACGCCAACCATCAATTCGCGACGCACGACAGTCGCCAACGGCCGTGGGAGGCCCCAGTGATGTTGCTCGCTTCGAAATCACGTGTCGCTTCTTCCACAAGAGCACGACACTACGTGATCTTGTGAAGGAAAGCGACACGTGCTGTGCTGTCGCCACGACAGTGTCGCGGGTGTCCTCGCTTGTAAGCCAGCCAACTGGGCGCGATCTTCCCCCTTTCTCAAAGAGCGCCGTCGACACCCCTCGCAATGTCGAACAACCGCGTCACACCAATGAATGCATCCTGCTCCAACCAGTGAGTGTACCAACAGGAACTGTACCCACGTGTGCGCACGCGTCAAAAATCGGAATGCGTCACGGATCCGCGTCATTCGTCAATCTGTGTGGAAATGACACGCAAAACAACGGCGACCGCGGTGCTCGCAGTGCCACCGCTGGCAATCGCGGCCATAAGTTTCTTCGCGGGCAGCACCAACGCGCTGACGAGCGTGGCGCTCGGCTGTCTCGCAGCGTTCGTGCTCTGCGACGCGTGGTACTTTGCGCGGTTGGCGAGCAACGCAGTGGCGGAAACTCTCACAGCGCGTGGACTCGTGAACGCACCGCCACGACGAGCGCTGCTGGCGGTCGGTGAGTTGTCAGGCCGTGTGCTGCCGGGCGACATTGACCGCAATGGGCATTGCAACAATGCACGCTTCCTGCGTGAGTGTGGCTTTGCTCGGCGGGACTTTTGGCAGGTACGCGTGCGTGCGACGAACGCAGTGGGTGGGAGGGAAGGAATGAATGTAATGCACTTCAGGGATCAAGTGGCTAATGAATGACTGGTCACGACGGCGCGTTGCAGCGCAATGGCTTGTGGCGCGTGCTCACATCACACGGCGGCAACCTCGTCGTCGGTTCGCAGACCGTCCGGTACCGACGCGAACTGTCGCTCGGCGAGCCGTACTCGCTCGAGACCCGCGTGCGCTGCTGGGACACCCGGGCGTTCTACGTGGAGCACCGTTTTGTGACGCAGCGACAGGGCGGCGGGAAGCCGTTCGTGAACGCCATCGTGCTCGTGAAGAACGCAGTGCTGGGGCCGCTCTCGCCTGTCGAGCTCGTGGCGGCGCTGCTGCCGGAGCTGGACGACAGTGCGCGCGCGAGTCCACCGGTGCCAGCCGACGTGGTAGCGTGGATCCAGAGCAACGACATCTCGAGCAAGATGCTGCGCACCGAGAGCGCGTTGTTGTGAGCAGCACGGAAGGACGGAGAAGGAGGGACGGACGTGGAGACGAAAGGAATGAGCGATGGGCGAGCGAGCGATACGCGCCATGTCTGTGGGACTCGAGCGTCACAATGTGGAGGCTCGCTCACGTCGACTGAACTGTAGACGAACGAGAGAGTGGCAGCGTCAAGAGGAGCACGCCGTCGAGTGAATTGTATCAGCGTCATCACTTGCATTGGATTAATACGGTAGTCGGCTCATCGATTCCGAGGCGCTCCTCATAAATAGTCTGCTCGTGTGGGGCGGCGTCCTGGCAGTGTGTGACTGGAGACTGTGGAGACGCTGCTGGATGGGGGGGGTCGGGATAGTGGCGGCGCAATGGACCCAGACGCGGCGGGTTGATATGGCACAGTTACTGTTGATACACCGTCCGCAAGAGTGTGAGGTGGGGGAAGGGGTGACCTCTGCGCACCCCATGTTGGCGTGCACTGACGCCGTCACCTTCGCTTCGACCCTGGTACGCGCACGCACGCGTTGTCTACGCGTTGTTGTCGTCGACATCGCCGCTCTCCTCGCGGTCGTCTTCAGAGATGGAGCCGAGTCCGCCTTCCGACTGGCGGCTCAATGGAGAGCAAGCGAGTGTGGCTGCGACGTTCATGTACGAGCGGCGTGGGAACGAGAGCTCTTCGAGGATCAGCTGCGCCATCTCGTCGTCGTCGCTGAGAGAGAGGAAGCAGCTGAGCTGACGGTGCGCGTCGAGCGTGAGGGTGTCCATCGTGCCTGTCTGTGTGCTGCTTGCTTGGGTGGGGTGCTTGGAGCAAGGGAAGGGGTGGGTTGTAGCGAAGCGATCCGTCCTGTGAAGACCAGTTGTGTGCAGGCGGGCAACTTGGTGAATGCACCTTTGGCCAAGCCAACCGCCCAAATCGCGAGCCAGAAATACTGAGCGGAACGCCACCAGCACAATCACGATCGTACCTGTACAAAGCACCAACAGGTTGCTTCGTCAAGCAACGATCTTTTTCTTCAAGTTGCGACGCCCGTGACGTCATCGGGTCGACGGGTTATACAAAGACCAAGTCAGAAAAGGAGTGAGCTGCCAGTGCGTCATCCAATGACGCAGCAATGAGGGCTGTATGCGGGTTAAGTTAAATGGGTTGCGACACGAGGTTGTCGCGTCGCTTGGTTGCTGTACCAAAAGTAGGTGTGTGTATTTCCATACAATTTAAACTTGGTAAGAACAATCACGAGTTGAGACCTACCGTGTTTTGAATTTTGGCGGCCACGTGATTTATTTTGCTAATACAACTGTACAAACACGTTAAAAAATGGCGCTCGAGAGACGCATTTTCGTTCGGATGGCTCTCACGCTCACATTCCAAACCTCGCGCTCCGTCCAGCACGATACCTTCTACATGACAACCAGCTGGCTGCAAACAACCAACAATACGGTATGATAGCAACTAATGTACTGCTCACGTGCCTTATGCTGCACAATGACTTTTGCTGTTGCGTTTGGTTGTCAACAATGGCTCGTTGTCAGGGTTAAAGCTCGCGCTCAGTTCAATTCACCCCGCTCACCCTGTGGCATGACGTCATTCGTTTCACGCCTCGTCGACAGTGCGCGTCGACAGCGATCACCAAAAGATGTGGTGAGAAGAGTATAGTAAGTGCAGTTGCAATACGCGCAGTTGTGGAAGAGATGGCAACTATTTCGGTCAATCCTGGTGGCCATTCGTTTCCAGTTTTCAGTAACGAGTCATTTCTGAGACTGACAAAATATTCACATCTAGGACGGTCGCAGAACATGCTTACAGTACAGTCCCCGACAGTGGTTTGTGAACATGGACATACTTTAGACTTTCGGAATCAAAACTCGTTTTTTCGTATTCAAAACGTGCTCAAATGAAGCCAAAACGATTGCGGATCGAACGCACCAAAAATCGATCGATTCCGCCAAGTAGTTTTTGCTCTGTGCTCAGGTAACACTTTTAAAGGGGGTGACATGAATCGTGAACATAAAATACGGGCGAGGGAAGATTGGTATTGAGAGCGCTAAAGATGCGTTTGACAGGATCTAGTATGAGATATAC
>JAASFJ010000704.1:0-16932 GCA_023333755.1 Globisporangium uncinulatum
AGCAACGAACCAGGCACGGCACATTTTTATTATGGATGATGGGTAAAACGAGCAACATTCACGCACCCTTCATTCCATGGGACGGCATTCGGGTAACATACCACAACACCCTAAATTTGGACTTCAGTCAACATCAACTTAAAATCTACACTCGCCAGAAGAGGAGAAGATAAACTTCGGAAACCTTTCAAGTGCGCTCTCCGCAAGCATTAAAACAACCTGATCATGGAGTCACAAATAAAACACCCCAAGCCCCACAACAGCTTGCGGAAAATCGCCTCGACTCCTTGGAGAAAGAACGCCCTCATATCCCAATTTGCGGTTTGGACGACATGAGCGGCATCGGCAACGACGAAGAAGTGCTTGACGTGCCTCAAATCTACACATGCGCGGAAGACGACGAGGATAGCGCGCTAGTAGCACATCGACAGCATGCTCGAATCGACACAGGAGCGCTTGTCTCTGAAGGCGAAGACAACGCAGGGCTGGCGCACGACCTTTTGTGGTCTCACATTCAGGCGCTGGAGTCGATGGATGCCATGTTGAAGAGGGTGGAGGGGCTCTCGCAAAGGTCGTGGAAGCTCACCAATCACTACGTGAGGATGTGGCGTACGAACTAAACGCAGTAGCCTCGATCACGACTGCCACACGTGCTCCAGAGCCGCCAAATATACAGCACACGTTGAACCACTACTTTGACCGAGCCATTAACAGTTCGAACACGTACAATTGACTTAGTCGCACCCTACATATGCAGCAGAAATGCAGAGCATTCCCAGAGCATTCGAAGGCGTAACACTTGTAGCTTGAGGCTTGAGAGGGCTGGAAGCTCCCAGTAGAGAGACCGTTGACTGCTGTAGTGCTGAAGGATCCAGCTCGTTTAAGCGACGCACACTACTCCGCAGCTGAACCCGTCCTGCTGACGAGGTCTGGTCAGTGTCATCAACGAGATGCTGAATACCGAGAGGGAAGTTGAGTAGTCATGATGCCGCCAATCCTCCAAAAGCGGCAGCACAACTTGCACCAAGTTCGCTGCACCTCGTTGTTGTAACACGGTAGCGCGAGAGGGTCACCCATTGAGACCGCAATCCCGTTTGGCACAGTCAAGTGCGCGAACAGACGGCCGAGTGGGCGTTGCCGATGTTGATCAGTACCACGACGAGCTTGAGAGTTGTCAAGTCCACGATGGGTAGCTTCATCACTAATCGCTCGACTGCGACCGAGTCCATAAAGAAAACAGTGCCGATGTCGTTACACTTTCGGTGAACTGCGAACATGATGGTCACACGTTCAGGAAGCACTCCCCGACAAGGTGCCCGATGATGGACTATATCAGCGTCTCAAAGATTGCGCTTGACGATTGCGCGGTCGATCCTGACAATCGATCCGACAGCAACGATCGCGTCAGCGCGCAGTTGTCGTACACCTTCTCCATGTCAATTGCCGTTGTTGTGGCGGAAGGATCGAGGGTTCCGAACAGCAAGATTTTGTCGCGCAGGGTCTCGTTGGCCAGCTGATGTGACACCCAAGCGGTGTCCATGGCGTGTTATCGAGCGAGAGACCGCAACTGGTCAACATCAGTGACCGCGTGAACGTAGAACCACGCACAAACATCGGCTGCATTAGTAGTAGAACTAGAGCAGAGTTGCGAGCTTGGTTCCGCAACGTACGTAGAGATCTGAATTCATCAAGAGTTCCCATGAGTCGCAATTTCACTGTCGTGTCCTCAGATGCGTCACTGACGCTCTGGTACTCGTCATGGTGACCCGCTTCGTCAAGAACGCTTCGCATGAGGACCGCCGGAGTGATGAAGCAGTATGCTTCGAGGCCGCCGACAACAGCCACCCTGGCGCTCAAAGTAGCAAGTGCCCACCTCAAGTTCGTCGGTGACCCGAACATCACGGCGTACACTCAGAGTGCCACCCGCACCGATGTATTGTTCATCGCTCACGCGAGACTTTTCGGAGCTCAGTGCATGCCGGATGTACTTTAGAGAATTATATTGACACAACAGGACCTGCACACGAATGTTAGCTCCGAGCTGTATATAGTGGTAGCAAAGCCAGATGCCACACACCTCTGAGTCCAGGAAGGTCTCGTCGAGAACGAGCCACTCTGTTATGTCCTTGTGTATGACAAATACCTCAACCTGTCCACGACAGGTTGACCGACTTGATGTACCTGATCACAGCCGTCAGGACCTCCGTTCGTTAGTTTAGGTAAAGCAGGTTGGCGATAGAAATACTGAAATATCTCGTTTCCAGAAGTTCTGTCACATCCCTTTGAGTGACTTCCGCCCTCAGGATTTGAGCACAACACAGTGTTGAGTGTAAACTGCACCAACTGAACATTGTTGCGTGCATTCAAACTCCAACCATGCCACTCGTGGACATACACAGTGTGGTCCACACTCTTCACACGTCGTTGCTGCCCGAGTTCGCAGAGCCACCTACCTGTCGGAGATGTCACCACGAACAAACCTGCAGAAGAGATGAGGAGTTGGAAAAATAAGTTGCTCGAGAAATAAAGTTGCTAGACGCAGTCCATACCAAGGCAGAAGCCCAGGTTGTTCGTGTTGAACGTGAACTCCCGGAGAAGGCACTCGCCGTACCGCGCGAGTAGATCACTCAGCTGTCCGGACCACGATTGCAGTCGTCTGTTTTGGCTAATCTTCAATCACGGCGCACCAGTTGCCTGTGTCTCGGTCGAACCACTCCAACAGTGTCCGCAACGGCTACTCTATGCTTGTTGCACGAAGTAGCCCGGCAATATAATTCTTCACTTGCTTAATCGAAAACGAATCGCCTGCCTTTGCAAGACGTGCACAAGTGCTATGAGAAGGGATGCCCTTGTGGAAGTTGCTGTCAACATAGACCAGAATGAATGCGAACCTGGTTGATGACGTGCACCTTCCAAAGGAAGACGCCACTGACGCGATCTTGAAAGACGCGAACAGTCAAACGAGCCTCGGAGTTGCAGAAGCGCACAGCGCTTCGCTTCCGCGCGCCTTTGCCATGTCTTGATTGCACCACCCTGTGCGTGCACCGGAAGATATTTAGGGCACAATAAAACCGAAGCGGGACAGTAGGGCGTCCGCGGCAACAAGCAAGTGAGAGAAGATAAAATGTCAAACGATACGTTCCCTTCAGACATTACTGCAAGATTACTCTAAATCACGTACACCTTCTCCGACTCTGCATTCCTTACGTCAGTGGTCGTGAAGTCTCTAACTCTGAAGCACAGAAAGTGCTCTTCGCAACATTTCATCGGTGCCTCCTCAAACTCGCGTCATGAGTCAAAGAAAAATGACACGAAGAGCGGCGTACGCGGCTCGACTTGTGTCTGGATGCATATAATCGCGCTTCGCGTCCGCCTATCCTCGCTCTTGTGTCGCTGCGGCTTCGCCCATAACGTTTCGAACGCCACAGGCAGCAGAGTCAGCACTGATATTCTCAAACAAACACCAAAGCACACGCTGTACTCACCAACTGGTACTTCTGAGTACTCCATGACATATCTTGCTAAAGGTACGTTTCGTGTTTCTCTAAATTCTTTGTCGAGCGAAGCCTCTGGCGACGACGTCCCGCCAATGTTGCTAATCATTTACGGGTCGAACGACTTGAATCTGCGAGACGCTGTAACGCACAAAACGAGCAAGCAATCGCGGTCAGCGCATGGCCGCGTATGAACGGCGATTCACACAAGTTTTTGACTTTACGTACCTGCGTCACGTCCGACTTCTGCCCCTACCGCTTCGTTTACCACATCAAGCGGCCTTTTCGGCGTCAATTTTGCTCTCTGAAGTTGGCCGGCGCGTCAAGTTGCCTTCTCGGCGTCAACTTCGCTTTTCTTGCTTCTGCGGGCTCGTCACACTGCTGCCTCGGTGTCTCCTTCGTCGACCGTGCCATCCCACTCGCGCAAGCACCGCAATCATCCTTCAGCTCGACTTCGACTCGCCAACATACAAACTGCAGACACCACTTACCTCAAAGTGCCGAACAGATCCACTTGCGTACCGCGTGTCGAAATCTGAATTTAAAGGAAATTTGTGAACAAATCTCTGCCACTCACTCAATCGCACTTTTCTGCGCACATATTTGCACTTACACGAGCACTGCAAGAAATGTAAATTTCGAACGTTGTTGCTGAGCACACTATATTCGCCTTTTTTGCGCTTCACAGGGCTATTTTACCCAAAATAAAGGTGCCAAAGACACTCCGCCCAGGTGCCAACGCTGGATGTAGCAACATGCGGAATTTTCAAATGGTGGGCCTCCAACATGTTTAAAATATAAACATCGGCAGACCAAATCGTGCATATGAATCCAGATTTTCGGGGCTTAAACGATAGTTGTGCATCTTAGCCACAGATTGAGTTAATCCATTGGTCCAAAAAGTCGAAAGTTAAATTTAGCGCTGGATAGCGCGAGGCACCCCGACTATGTACGACGATTTCAACTTTTCAGGTGTACCTAGACGGTAGTACTTTTTTCCGCCCGCATTCGTTTAAACAGTTAGATACGATGAATTGGCAGCAAAACAGAGTCTTTTTGCTATTTCTGACAAGCTTATTTGACACACTTTATATTTTTGGGCAGCACATTCCGCTTATTGTCAAAACTTCGTTTAGATCCGAAATAGATAGGTCAGGATTTAAGGGTGTTTTTCTAAAAAAAATGTCAAACGGTTCATCAGCAGGATTGGTATGCCGTGGTCTCATATGTCAAATGGCTCGGAAAAACCGTTTTGATACAAAGTCCAAGGCAGGAGCAGATTTGTACAAAAATGTCGTACAAGAATCTCGACTTAAATGCACAGGGTAAAGTAAGAACGAGAGCAAACACTAGACGACTGTGGGACGTGACGAGAGAAAGGAGAAACGCCAAAAACTTCACTAAGAACGCCAAAGCCATATATCCTTATCGTGTTTGTCAGCGTTCCTTTTAACTATTCCTTTTATGATGTTAAACTGAATATCGGCTGTGCCAACTCGAGCCGCCTACACGCGCAACACGACCGCACCGCCAAGTAAAAGAGCGACATCCAAAGATGCAGAGACAGCAGCAGACAAGGATGCGACCAAAGTCTGTGTTGCTACGAAAGGACTGCAACACAAACCTGCAGCTGAAGCAGAAGATCAAGGCGACTGACCGCGCGTATGGTGGTGAGTGTCGACGCGGACGACGATTTCAAACCAATCTGACAACCCCGCATGCAAGCAGCCGGGAGGTGCGGCCGTCGCCCTCGGTTGCAGGCGCCACTGATCGCGTCATCATTTCAACAGGCGCGCAGGCCAAAGAGGACGAGATGCTGGAGCTGGAGCGCGACAGTAGCGACAGCGAGTTGTGGTTATGCAAGGCCGAGGTCTTCATTGGCAAGGCAGCGCGAGCGACGGTGAGCTAAACGTCGATGGCGATGGCGTGTTGGAGAACATGGAGGACGAGGAAGATGTCGAGACCCCGACCACTGGCAGTGACGCTCTGCTTCATCATGCGACAGACGTAAGACGTAGAGCAGATGCAACAGATGGCGGCGAACGGATAGCAGCTCAGTAAGTCATCATGTTGCCCGATCCAACTTGTTTATCCCACATGTTGTGCATCCAAGATGCTGTTGAAGAGACCGCATGCGGCGACTTGAGCGATTCCGGACAAGTTGCTGCCGACGTGTGCGCGTCTGTTATCACACTGTGTCGCAGTGGAAGAGTTAGTGAGTACGAGCGAGGTAGTGGAAAAGACTACGAGTGCTAGCTAGGCTGTGGCGGCGGTGGATGGGATTGTGAGCGCGAGCGAGGCGGTGTCAGACAACTCAAGTGCGATCAATGCGGTGGTTGTGACCGCGAGTGCGGGCGTGGTAGCTGCGGTGAAGAGCGCAAGTGAGTCAAGCGATCGGCACGAAGGCAGCTTGTGCGTGTGTGGCAGCCGACGGGAGCGCGTCCAATACGAGTGTGGTGATCGGCATGAGCGCGGCAACCGCTTCGCCGCTGACCGCAGGAGACAGCGGTGGCGATGAAGAGAATAGCGAAGCATGTCGCTCCGTTCGTGTGTAAGCACCTTCTTCGCTTGTTATGCTTGCGTCTGCTTTGATGACTGTGTTTTGTGTGCGCGTCAGTGGCGCTGGTCGTAGCGTTTACCCCGCATTCAATTCATTTCATTTTGAGCAAAGAGAGTCCAGCAAAGACTCAAATAGTTGCATCTTTGGTTAAAAATGTATTGTGCGCCACAGACTTGGCGATTTTGGCGACCTCATGTCCGAAATCCGCAAATACAAAAATCAAGATTTTATCGTTAACCACCCCCCTCTATTACCAAAAAAAAACGATCTCGCGGCATCTTGTATAATACTAAATATATCATCACTTGCAGTTTGTATCGTGCCAAAAAACTAGCCTGAGGTAAAAAATTGAAGTCAGCTCAAAAACCGCCTTTCCATCCTGTAATTTTAGTTAATTATTTCGAATATCAACAGGAAAGGTGGCTATGTTTTGAGCTCTCCTAAGTGAAGGATATAAAATTAGAAACGGATGGCGGTGACAAGAAGCTCAAAAAGCACCATTTCTGTCCACGCAATCAACGCAAGCGTGACCAGAGGTCACAAAAATACTGCGAACTCGCTAAGCTACCTCCAAGAAGCCAGCCGCCAACCCACACACACCAACAAATCCACTCTCACTCATCAACTTGCGAAACCCGTTCGCGCATGAGTGTCCGCTTATTTCAGACTTTGTGAGCGCGCACAACACATTTCCGCTCGTCTCGCTCATCGAGCATTGCACACAGATCAATTGACAAGACGAAGTGACGCCAACAAGCACGCTTGGCGTGGGAATGCAGATATGATAGTGGTTACATACTGTCTGTCGTGCGCGTGACGTACGAGTGCATCCTGAGCGGGAGACTCTAGACGTGTCTCCGTGTGAGCGCATGAGGTAGAGCAGCTTGTGCTGCTGCGTACAGTATGCTGGCAGGATGCAAGTGTGAGCAGCGCATGCAGGCAAGATGACAACAGCGCATGCAAGCAGAGAGCAAACGCACGAGATCAACCCAAGCAAACCAGATCGCTGACATTTCGAAAGCTCATACTCACTCACTACGTATCGTCGCCCTCGGGATCACTGAAGGTGGCGTCGCAGCGTCGCTTGCGGCTGCTCGACGGAGCGCCGATCTGTCGCATCTTGATGATCTTGGTGAGATCCGTCGGCACCGCGCGACCACAATCAAACTCGTCATGCTACATTTCGAAGCAGCTCGGCGACGATTCAGCTAAGTCTCGAGACTTGGCACAAAGCCATAGCTTCGCGTTTCCCTCACAGCACGTCTCGCAGTAGTATGACGTCGAGTTCACGTTCGCGCCGACTTTCTGGCGGAAAACGGAGCACAGTTTACAAGGGCGCTGCCGTATCTTGCGCGTCCCGCCATCTCCCCTGCACTCCTCCGTCAAGCTCGTCCTCTAGGCCATCATTGCCGCGCGTCGAGGTTTGGGCTGCGGCGTGCATTTTCTCGTGAGCGTCTCAACGTCGTCAAAGTCGCGTGTGGCAGAGTCAGCGTATGCTCTTGAAGCACCGTTATGAACTCAGCGCGCTTGACCTGTCTGCCACCTGCCTCCCTCTTGCACTCGTTGAACATCACGAACGCGTTGACAACGGCGAGATCCGCGAGACCGAAGAACCGTGACTTGTAGTATTTCCGAAACCAGTTCTGGAATTGCAGCGAGTAGCGCTGCAGACGGAGTAGATCGTGACGATCAACCCCACCCATGTGCTCATGTTAGTCGTGTACCAGTTTAGGACACAGTACCGCGTCAACTTTTCCGCACGACGGCGGCAGGACCCGTCTTGTTGTCAACAGGAAGGGGAGCGTCGCTGTGCTGCTTTGCACCAAGATACAATTCAAAACTACAAGATACAAGTTGCGTCTCAGTCATATCTTGTAGATTGCCAGAGATATCTTGTTGATCGTGAGACATCCTGTAGATCCACTGCACACGATATGTAGTCTCGTACCGGTAGCAATACGACGTCTCCGAGTCGCACGTCATGAACACATTTATTCCGCAGCTGTGTGGCTTGTCAGGCATGTAGGTGCGCGTGGGGTTCCTTAGAGAGTTCGACGGGAGTACTCCCTCGTCGAAACTGAACCGCGACGAGAGAGTCCAGGCACGCAAGAACGTCTTCTGTAGAACTTGAATCACCTTCCGCACTTTCCATGCCTTGTCGTTTGTCCCCTCGGGCGCCTCGTTGTTGCAGAAGTGGAGGTTGCGGACGAACCAGTTGAACTGATTTCTCGTCATGTACTTGCGGAACACGCCTGCTCGAAGCCCGCCCACCGATCTCAAAGACCAGTGGTTGTACAACTCGTGGACCTGGGGACACAGCACGTTGGCGAGAAGGAGCCGGACGACCACGTGAACCTCGCGTGGCTCGATTGGTGGGCTCCGGCGCAGACGTGCCTTGATCTCACAGAGCCGCTCGAACGTTACCAACGAGTTCAACGCGTGTTGCTTTCTCTGCCGCGCCTGCACCTCCGCTGCTCTCATTTCGACTTGCTGGAGCCGATACTGGTTGGAGTCCGCAGCGATCTCAACCCAAAGCAACTTTGGGAAAAAGACAAAGAACAGCGACAGCGGCGATGTTGCGTACCGGCGTGTTGCCTCGGCGGGGTGCCGGCGCGTTCTCATGAGTCAGGGAAACTCACTCGTATCGATTTCAAACTCGGCAGCCGGAGGTGACTGCCGCTTCACGGGCAGCGCGTCCTGGTTGATTGTGCTGTCTGCTACACGCACACTACCTCCAATCGCATTCATAAACACCTCCATAACGCAGTCTGCCTCGTCGTCGTCGTCTTCCCTGTCGATCTCCAGGATGTCATCCTGGGTGGAGACCTCATTGTGTTGATCTCCAGGAACGTCCACGTCAGAGTCGTAGTCCTCCAGTTTCTCTCCGGTGTCGAGACGGTTGACGTCAACGTACATCAAGGAGCTACCGTCACATGCTGCACAGGTGCTCGGCTTGGGCATGAACAAGAGAGGCATCGAGTGCGCTTACAGCACAAAGGCAGACCAGCTAGCGGAGCTGCTGCCTTTACTCCAGCATACGTGGACGAGCCGGGTCGTCGCGTTACTGCACAGATTGTGGGTTTGGGTGGTAAGGATCGTCCACGACCCCGACGTATGGAGACGTGACAGCCAACAGCGCACAGTCGGCCGCGTTCTGGTTTGGACCTCACTTCTTATACTCGCCTTCCAGTTCAGCACAAATCGGCGCATAGTGGCAGCGCAACGTGCACTAATTGCCAGCCTGATGGGGCTGTGGGCGGATAGAGAAGAAGACGTGCTCGGGTGGCCCCTGGAGGCGGGCCTGACATGACTGCTGTTCTTTGACGGTGGATCGCGAGGTATTCCTGGACCTGGACGTTCTGGCTCGGTCCTGGTACGCAACGTAAACGATGGTACGCTGGCAGCAGTGGTATGGTACGCATGCATGGCGTACAGAGCTCAGACAACTGCAAACAACCAGGCCGAGTACTACGGGCTCATCACTGGGTTACGCGAGCTCGCGCGAAGGCCCATTTCTGGCGCGCATGTTGTGGGCGACAGCACGCTAATCCTCTACCAAGTGCGATGGCGCGTGCGGCCAAAAGTGGCGAGACTACAGCAAATGAACCTAGAAGGGTGCGGCCTGACCGCTGGGCTTTGAATCGTCTCCTGGTCGCACCACGTCAGGGCGTTCAACCGCATGACCGATTCAGCGGCCAACGTCGCAATGGATACACAAACAAGCATAAAAGCAGAGGCGGGAGACGATCGCCACGAGCTCAACATCATCGCGCAGTACCTCGTCAACGACGTAGCTCACTGGCTCGACTGGCACGTAGAGCGGCAGCATAGAAACTCTGAGTGAGTGTGGGGAAGCGAGGCGTCCTGGCAGCCAGACCGTTTCAGGCTCGGCTCGGTTACTAGAGTTCGCACAGTCGTATCACAGTATAACTCAACTTGAAGCTGAGATGGCTGACGTCGTTGTCGTCCATGACCGCAACGATGCCGGTCTGTCGGGCGACCGACTGCCCCTAGTTCTCTCATTCCGAGTCGCTTGCGTCTGCCCCACCGGCCGTCTGCCGCCGCTCCTCTTCCACCACCGGACTTGTGCTTTCGCCGCTGCTCGTCTCCTCGTTCCCGAAATTTTCCATCAGCGATCGCTGGACAGCAGGCTCGGGTGGTGAGCGTGCGGCTGGAGCTTCATCGCTAGTGTTGACATGGTAACTGCGGATGTCGTTGGAGCTGCCGCCCTTCTTGTCACCACTTTTCTCATCCTCAAAATAGATCACGTCGGTGCTAGCGTGCCTAGCGCCACGCTGAGCTATGGCGCGTGGCTTTCGCTTGCGTGCTCTAGCACAACAGAGAGGACGTACACGACGTTGTCGCTCGACGAACCGTCATTTGCGGTATCGTGGCGGCTGTCTGCTGGAGCTGTCCGTTGTCACCGGTCGGCACCGCCATGTGTGGCACGTCACCACCCGTGCTGTTGACGGGCAGTGGTTGCCCGCCCGTGCGCATGTCGGGACTCACCTGCTCGTCATGGCTTGTGACGATGTCGCTCGTGGCGGCGTCGTATGCGCTTTAGCTAGAGGCGTTGACTGCTCTCCTCCCATTCTGTTTTGGTCGTCGCTGGTAGCGCTATCGCCGACACGGCGGACGTAGTACACGACCACGTCCTCACCGACAACATAGTCGTGACCCTCAAGTCCGCGCACTAACCCGCCTGGCGCTATATGCAGTCAGCGGGTCTCCGGTTGACTGGCCGCCCGCTTTGCGACCCATCCAGCTTTGCGCAGCATTGCCGACACAGCGCTGTACTCAAGCACCCTGCACAACACAGCCGCTGTAGTTAGTTTAACCTATCTGATGTTATGCGTCACCTTCTCGCCCATCTAAACTGCGTTCGTTTGCGAATGTCAGGCGCCAGCGCTGCCACGAGGTTGTTCCTCGGCTCCTGCTTGCGCTCCTCCTTGTCCGTGTGTCGTCGGCTGCGGTGGCTCTCCATTTTGCTCTCTTTCTCTCTTTTTGCGAAATGAGAGGCAGGCGGCGTGTGAGAACCACCATCCTTGTTTGCGTTTTAAACGGCTTCACGAGTTGTGCGTTGTGTACAACATTTCTGTAGCGTCTCTGGCACTGCAAACCTAGCCCTTCGTGGTGATCTGATCTCACAGCTCGTGTCTCTACATTTCCAAAAAAAGACTGCGTTTCAGTATTTGCCAATTTCCGCCGATACAAAACAATAGGGATTCGATTTCTGCCTTGTATTATACTTGTACTAGATAAGAATTGAGATATCTTGTATTATACAAGATTGGTAATAGGTGTTTAAGATGTATTATGCATCTTAGTTTGAAATTAGGGACGAAATTGTGGGGCTAGAAGTGTCAGCCCCTCCATTACCGATCTTGTACAATACAAGATTAGTCAAAATCGGATTGCCTCCGTAACCGAAAAGTTGTCACTTTTCTACTTTTGAGCGCGTAGTTTTATGAATATTGCTCCAAATGAGCTGGGAGCGATTGTTTATTACTCGCCTCATTGCGTTGAATCGATTGGTTATAATGTCGGTGCATTTTATGTTGACCAAAAATGACTTGATACTATATACCTACAAGGGATCCCACGAAGTTCGGCTTGATGTTGAGCTCGTTTGTCCATCTTAACAGCCGAGCATCTTCTGTACGATCATGCCAAAGAGAATCAGGAGCTTAACGCTTCCAAAGATGCGCTTAACGCGCTCGAATACACTCGAGTAGGTTGGTGGGCTACGAGGTATCTTCATTTTGACATGGTTTTGAATTTAAAAAGCATGACAACTATTTTATGACAGCGACGCACAGTGGTACACGACAACTTTTAGGTTAAGGAGGTAGTATCTTGTATTATACAAGATATAAATGATGAACAACAGAGAATTGCTTGGAAAAAGCTGGCAAGTACTGAAACTCATATGTTTCTTCGCGGCCATTTTTCACAAATTTGCGGCGATCTCCATCATTGGGCTAGGGTATGAGAGAGTGGCACAATACGAAGTGAAACCTTTACAAAAAGCTGCAGTCCACATGTTCACACTCAACTGCCGTACAGCATCGGCTGCCATCCAATCGCAATTTAGCTGGCAGCAACGCACACAAAATCAGCACACGCTGGAGTACGCGCCAGCTCGAGAGCGAGAGCAATTCATCAATCATCTGAGGCCAGTCGCGGTTTGTACCAACAGCCGGCGACAGCTCGGTTTCGGTATCTTAGTGCAGAGATGCGCTTCCGTTTCGCATATATAGCATGCTGACATAGTTGACAGCGTTTGTGTGATGCAGCGTCGCGTGGGCGAGACTCCGAGGCGAGAGGTGGACAGCCAAGTTAGCGCCAACACCAGGTGCTGCAGCCCTCGACACTTGGTGGCGCTACGAGAGGCCGGTCTCGTGGAGGGCGTCAGCTTGTTTAAAGGCTAATACGCTTGGCTTGTGTACAGCGCACCCACGCGTGATGCGCCGCGTTGGATGCTGAAAGGTTGGCAGACGCGCACGGCCCGTCAATCAGCAGGGAGGTGTCGCTGGCGTCGCAGCCATCGACTGAGTTCGTGAGTCGCAGATCATCCACTGTTCTTGTAGATACCACAATTTGTGGCAGATGTGCGCCACCAATCTTGCACGTTTACTTCAATCTACAAGATGGAAATGTCGGATTTCGAGAAATCCAAAATCTCTGCCAGCACAATTCTGGACGTCCCATACTCAATTCCATACAATCTAATCTTGTATTATACAAGATGCAGTTCTCGCCAGGCAGCATAAAAAATCCACGATATTGGAGGGGTTAATGTTTGAATTGACAACATAAACTGCCGCCCCTACGCTTGAAAAACACGCTTTGTCATTTTTGCACGTTTTCAAATCAATCCAACACTGATGTTGCATTTCCCGGAAAACATTTATAGTATCCGACAGCCATGTTCACAACCACCTCAAAAATATGTCCAGTGCTATGTGCAGTATTACAAAAGCACTCGTGAATGCTAGTATGACTAAGAGGCTGATTCGCTGCTGCACAAAAGCAGTGTGATGTGCATGAGCACGAGTCCAAGGTGGTCAGTGCATTCCTGGAAGACAAGGCTAACCACAATAGGTAGGTTTGTGAGTGTTCACACAAGTGCTATTGCGGCTACGCACTGATTCCTACATTTCAAAGCGGGTGTTTGCAACATCCCTACTACAGCAGATCCCTTCTTATCGCTATTGTAGGCATGACATCGACGTGTGACTCTAAGCGGCTTTATTTACCTCATCTCATCTTGCATCCAGGCGCAGCAGTCTAAGATCACAGTGGTGCTGTAGCTTGCGCAGGTGGCGATTTTCAATAATTACGTTTGTGCATGTGTTGCGAATGACGAACGCGCGAGTAGTGTCGCGGTCGTAAGCAAACGTTGTTCGGTGACAGCGGTACTCTTGTCATGGTTCTGGCGCTCACGATGCAACAGGACATGGCGAGCATGCGGGCGGGCAAGGCCACAGGAGGTAGTCAGAGAGGTCATTAAATGTAATCCAGGCAAGGCCACAGATGGTAGTCAGATAGGTCACAAAATGTAATCCATTGACGAGATTTTTTGCACGTCATTCACAATTTGCATGTCGGATACGAGTCGGTGTCGGATACTACAAATCTTATACGGTATTGGCAAAACTTTCGAATCGCAAGCAAGCATGTTGGAGATCTAGCGTTATGTTTTCTATTTGTCTCTGGCTCTTTAATTCCAACTTAGAGCCTGTCAGCGCGGCGACCAGATGGACAGCAGGATGGACGTCGACACGACACAGCGCTGCTCATGTCGAGGGCTGCGACTGACGACGCTGGTCGGATCGAGAGCTACTGCTGTTTTACACGTATGTCGCGCTGCACGATGTGCGCATTGAGAACGCCATCTGATTTTTCAAACAGAATGTATCTTGCAAACTTTGAATATCTTTGAGTAGAATATACATTTTCATCGAATGGGATCGCTAAATTTCAAACCGTCCGGTCCAGCGACTGAAGGTTCGCGAGTATACTTATTTTGCTTGACGAAAGTTCAGTCTTGGACCTTCGGAGAGCGACTTAAACCTTCAAAAGTTTTGAAGTATCACCGCTGAAGTGGTCGAGCAACTTATTTGCTTTTGTCAAAAATGACGGAATGTGAAACTTCGTTCCAGAGGTGGCTAGGAGTCGCTCGACTTTGAGCCTCCTGTTGCTCTTGCTGGTTGTGTGTACGAGTCGACGCAAATGCACTGTAATATATACAAAGTAGACGAAATAAATTATATGTTAGAGTGGTGCTATCCCTGGTGAAGCTCTGGAATTTGAGCCTTGCGTTATGGATGAATATCTTGACCATTCCAAACACTGAATAAATCTGAGAAATCAGATTTAATCTAGATTTTTTTGTATTATATTCGGATTACTGTATACCTGACCCGACCACTGCCCCGTTTATGTACAGTGATTCGTATACAAAACACGACCGGATAAAAATTAGTGAATAACCCGAGGGAGCGTAGCCAAAGCAGACTTGCTGGCTGCCCCGCGAAGCGTAGCGAGCGGCACCCAGCAATATTTGCGTTGGCGGGCCCAGCGACCGTGGTTTACTGAACAGAGAACGCAACACCGTCCAGAACGTGATTTTTCATTCAACCGAGAGCGCAAGACAATCCGGTTTTTTAGTATAGTCGGTGTATTGTTTGTTCGGATGTATCCCGAAAAGGTCCGAACTTGGATGGAACTCAAATCGGGTCGGAGCGGTGACGGTATGGTCAATGTCGTCACAACTATGTACCATTTACGCAGTGCTCTCGGAGCGTTTGCTGTACAAGGTTGGCGGTAAACACGTCTGGCAAATGAGAGTTATTCTATATGTTACTACTTCTTAAATCTCTTTCAAATCAGTTACTAAACTTCTAATTGGTAAAACCAACTTTCTAAATTTTCTAACAAGGTTAACAGCATTACTGTTAACGACAGTTAAGAATTACTTACTTTATATCAGAGGCATTCTTAAACAAGTAGACCGGATTTGGTCAATTTAGGGAGGTCACCTCAAAATCGTGAAATCCGCTAAAGCGAACTAGCGTGCAGTAGTGGTATGTCCGAATATAGTGTCATCTCGCGATGCTTATGATACCCTTGGTTGCTTCAGAGGCCCAATATTGATCGCCCTGCTTGCTCTCGCGCGCGGCGTTCGGCCTTGATTGATATAGGTATTGGAAAACATTCCCTCGAAATCGCTAAACCGCTGCAAAATGGATATTACCATGGATGCAGAGGAATTTATTTGTGTCGAGATAACTAAATGAGCAAACACTCAAAATTGGGTGTTCAGTACCGGCAGATGCAGTCCTCCAACACGTGTGTTCATGTAAGATACTGTATCAGCACGCGCCCTGAGCTACTTCAGTCAGCACCTTTGTTAACAAAGGCACAAGCTTGACGACGACAACAAAGAGTCTCCTCCTACGTCTGCAATGTTTTACTGTAGCCATTGAAAAGCTTAACACCGTCATGCAACGGTACATGCTAGACAGCACCAGTGTAGTGCCATCTGACAGAGACAGCCACACATCCGGTCGCCATGCCAAGAGCACCACCTAACACGTCTCCGCGCCCATCCGCATTCACTGACGCTCAAGCAACGCTTCCCGCCTTGCGACTGTGTGTCTGCCGAATCAAATGTTATCATTAATTTGTAATTGTGATGAAATTAAGATATACAGATCATTCTCAGCCAGATTGAAATGTGAATTTATCGACCAAAATGCCCATCTAAATGACAATAATCAAAATATACATGTATTTACAGTCATAAGACCGATTTTTTCTGTAGGCATATCATTTCGGCTCTCAGAGGCAAAATACGAGAAGATGCTTGGACTTGATCCGCGAGAACTTTGTCTACACGACTCTAGTTGCGGTCAACAAGGTATCACAAAATCCGCAAGACACACAGCTAATGAATTATGTATTGGTTGTGGTCCAGTTCGCTCTAGCGAATTTCATGTTTCTGGGAGATCACCCAAATCCAGTTTATTTGAGTCAGAATGTCTCTGTTAATACACGCTTCACTTGCCTGACAAAGCTGAAAAAAATATTTGGCTCACCAGTTTATTTAAAAATGTAGTATCACAGGTACATTAGCTTGAAAACATTTCACAATCAATACAAGTAGCAAGTGAAAATGGGCGTATATTGCGCGAAATCATTTGTTAGAAAAAGCTGGCAATAGGCGAGCATTGCTGAGCAAGACTTTAAGGGCAACACATAGCACACACTCAGCCTCTAAGCGAGCAACTCCATGTAAATACTCTTGTTCCTTACTTTGAGTACATCCACTTGACAATGTAGGACATAGACATACACTGACTCGGAGAGCATTTGCACACCTTTGCAGAGCTCTTTCAGCTGCATTTCTCGCTTAATAATGAGCGAGGAGGTGATCTATTAATCGCTCTCTGTAAGCGACAGTTGCTCAAACATTAGATAATTGCGACATAACAGCACGTGCGCATCGAGGTGGTCGCGATGCTTGCCTTTGGAAGGCAATGTCTACGAAGGGGGGGCGTCGTATGCTAGCTCGCGTCTTATGGTTTTTGCATGGTATTTCCGCAATAGAGGCTTCGTTAGCCAAGGGAAGCGTGTATTGTGCCATACAATTGTTTTGACAAATTTGATTATAATCTACCTCTAATAAGTTTGTGGTTTGGGTTCGCGGTTATTGTGGCATAGTCAGCTCCAGCGAAAAAGTTGAAGAAACTCAAGTGACGAGATGGGACCAGACTTCGACCAAACTGATGCAAGTGGGTCAAGAACTGTCGCAAGAAGACCAAGTCGCACCGGTGACGCACCTGCGTCAACCTTAGTGACGCAATCGGCAAC